>JACEGR010005616.1:0-70801 GCA_014170235.1 Listronotus bonariensis
ACAGAAGTGAGGCACACGCAAGGTCAACTGCCTTTTGGATGCCATTTTCATATTCATTTAACATTTTAAAATGGGAATGGATTTATACTAAATTAACTATAATTCAATATCTGACAAGTGCTGATGACAGACAATGTCAACAATAAATGTGTTTAAATGTGTTGCCATAGATTAATTTTTAACAGGTAAAATTTCAAAATCTCTGGATATTTCTATTAAAACATGATGCTGCAACTCCCTGTCTAGCGCCTATTACTTCCCTCCCTGGCGCCTTTTTTTTTCATGGCGCCCTAGGCTGTAGCCTAGTCAGCCTAATGGTTAATACGGCACTGTACGCCACTAAAAAAGGTGTATAATACTTCACAAATATAGTCTACTTTTGTTATTATCGATTGCAGGCCAACGAGTGCAATAAATCCCACAACAAATTCGGATTTGCTGTTGCGGAAAAATACCACTGAAACAGAATTGCCACAAACATCGACTTTTAGCAGTTTATTGCAAGATCAAATTTCGCACAAAGTTGGTAAGTATACGTTTTTAAATATAAATTTAGTAATACATTTTCATACTACCAATAATATTATATGGTCTTTTGTTAGGTACACGCCTGGAAAGAATGGGACCGCTTCGGTCCTGGTCCCGGGGTATACGAGCTGACCCTGTTCAGCTCTATGAACTTGCCGGTCGCCTGAAACAAAATAAAAGAAAACCCCCAAAAAACCCAAAAAATTCGAATTAAAAACGACGTTTCGGTGGCCCGTCTGCCACCGTTGTCAAGTTAAAAATGAACTTAAAAAATAAAAATAAAAAAACTAACTAATTTTTAAATAAGAAATGATTAAATTTTGTGCTTTTGAAATCTCAAACTGAAAATAGTTTGACATATGTGTCATGAGTGACATAAGTAACTGGTGTATTTATTATTTGTAAGACAAAAAAGGTAATGAGTTAATTGATTTTTAGCTTTCCTGAAGATACTTCAGTATCGAGCAAAGGCAACCAAGTGTTATTTAAATTAACTGAAATTGATACTACACAATTATCTTTATTTAATAATATATACGCACTTTCTTTGATTTTGCGTTTTTTAGAACAAGTTTTCTTTGCTAGTATCTTCAGGAAAGCTAAAAATCAATTAACTCATTACCTTTTGTCTTACAAATAATAAATACACCAGTTACTTATGTCACTCATGACACATATGTCAAACTATTTTCAGTTTGAGATTCCAAAAGCACAAAATTTAATCATTTCTTATTTAAATATTAGTTAGTTTTTTATTTTTATTTTTAAGTTCATTTTTAACGCGGTCCCATTCTTTCCAGGCGTGTACCTAACAAAAAGACCATCCGATAAATGAATCCGCCTAACCAATATAGAGCATATCTTCAATACACTCCTTGACAAAAAAAAAAACCGGAAAAAGAAAATTTTGTTAAAATTCAAATTTAAATATCTTTTCGGTTTTTTGACCGATTTTTTTGCGATAATGTTAAAGTTAAGGTTTGTACTATGGTTTAATACATTTCATACCTTAGGACAATTTAATATAACTTTTTAAATTTATTGTTTTTAAAACAAGAACTATGCATAGTTCTTGGTACAAACTTAAATTTTCTCGATTATCGTGAAAAAAAAGATTTCAAAAACATTTTTCAAAAGTCCAAAGAAAAGTGCATATTTAAATGTAATTTAAGATTCTAAATATCCTTTTTTAAAACAGTTTTTGGATATTAGCAATAATATGGATAATTTATTCTTAAGAAAAAATTACATTTTTGTCCAAACCTCGTAGATGACTAAAAAAATATTTCTGATAAATTAAATTTAGGTTTTGGACCATGCAAAACTTTTTACGAATAAAAACTTTTTTTCGTAAAATTAATAATAATAAAGTTTCCCATATGACGCCAACTTACGTAGGCACACTGAAGGTAAAAATTAAGAAAAATATTGTAATTAGGTTGCTAAAGTTTATTATTATTTAACCAAACCTATTTTTTCTACAATGGCTTGTTATGTTTTATTTCTGACATTTCAATTTAGCTCTTAGGAGAAGTCTATACGCTTAGAGTATGTACAGGGATATTTACTTCCTAGTAAACAGGGCCTTATTTTTAAACTTTCCTGTACGTTTTAAAGAAAACGAATATAGCCATTTTTATTTTCCATTTTAATATTCTAATTAAAAAAACATTTGAAACAAAAACAATAGAGTTACAGCCGTTACAGCACGAGTAATGTATTTTTTCAAAAGAAATTCGGTGATATAGGGGTTGCTGGGTTTATTTCTCGCGGCTCCGGTGCAATTGATCAAAAACTTCATCAAACTATAGCCTAGTTTACACCGGGAGAACCAAATTTTTAGTTCGAGGTCTAAATGACGTCACGCGTACTTTATTCACGGTGTAAACACTTGAGTATTAAAATTTGCTACTCCAATTCAGTCCTTCTCAAATGGGGGTGGCCAAATATGATTTTCCTTGGTGTAAACACGTCGGACTTTTTTAGTGGACCAAAATGACAGCCTTGATCTTTGACAGTGCGCATTTCGATGAAAAAGAAGTTGAATTTCGGTCTTAACCTAATAATTTTGTTGTTTGTTTATATTTTTTAAAATTTTGTTGATATTTAACCAAAACTGTTTGCGTATTCTTTTTTCATATGGAATTTAAAAGCGATACAGTTTTAAAAGATAAAAACGAGGTTAGGTTCTGGTCATATGCTCAGCTGTCATTTTGGTACTAGGATTAAACGTGAATTAAATTGATCCATAAACTAAGTTGGTGTAAACACTAGTGAACTAACAAAAATAAGTCCTAGGTTTGGTCCACGGATCTAATTGGTCCTCGCGGTGTAAACTAGGCTTATAAGAATAGTTTCACCTAAAAACCTGACTGCCTGACTTAATTATTTATCAAGTAGTCAAAAACTTTACAAAATAAGTTTATTAATTTCGTAAGTAGTTTTATAATGAAGTTTTCATTAGAAGAACGACTTTAAAATATATTATATGCTAAAAATTATATTATATATTTTCTATACGCAAAAAGTAATAAACGTATTTTTAAAATTCTTGACTTGGAAAAATAAGCACCTGTGATCTATGGTAGCTAGTTTTTTTAGTTGACACTATCCTTTTTTTTAATCCTCGGACTGTGGCTACATATACCCAATGACCCAATGTGTAATTTTACACAATTTTTTTTATTAGTGTAGGTAAAAATAGTAATTTTGTAGAAGTACCAGTTAAAATAAATGGTGTTTTCTCTGACACTTCAGTTTTATTTTATATATAAATTTTTCATAAAAGAAAATCTTACAAAAAATCCTAAGCGGAATAATCTAAATAACAACCTCATTTAAAAACGTATAATATTTCGCGTATTTTGCTTAATAATTTTATAAAAGCAAAATAATGAGAAAGCATTTTCTAAGAAAATAATAAATTGCCTGCACAAATTAAATGGTATTTTAAAAAATGCTATTTTAAAATAATACGTATTCTTGTTTATTATTTTACACTCCACGAAGGCTTTATGCCTAAGTACCAGAGTACCGTGGGTGTCGGGTTATTAGATGTTTAACCCCTTTTCCACGCTGTTCCGTCAACGTTATCCAAGCACTGAAACATGCAATTTTTGCATTTCACAGCACTTTTTAGACAACGCGGTAGTGTCACCACGGACGTTATTTTCTAAATAACTACTACCTGGGATCCTTATTGTATAAATGCAGTTTTGATGCAATTGCATTAAAACAACAGAAAATAAACCCAGCAACCCGTATATCACCGAATTCCTCGTGAAAATCTCTATCCATTGATATAAAAATATACGGGATATTCCATTTAAAAAATACGTCAGTCGTGTTGTAACTTGTTTCTTTATGTTTTAAATGTTTTTTCAATTAGATTATTGAATTATACATAGAAAAAATAAACAAAAATAAGCTATATTTGTTTTTTTTTTTAAACTACAGGAAAGTTAAAAAATAAGGCCCTGTTTACTTTAAAATGAATAACCCTATACCTGCGATATCTCTTTTTTTTATTTTACTTTGTAAATGGAGAAGAACATACTAATATTATAAATTATTAATTCGTTGGTTACTTTATAGTAAGCAAATTTATGTAAAGCTGTAGTAGCAACAAGTTGGGATATGGAATTTATTTAAAAAAAAAAAATCTAATAAAATGTAATTTGCAATTTGACTTAAAAATTAATACTAAAGTTTTTTTCTACATGTTATGCCAACAAACTTCTTTTGTTTTTACTTTTCATTATTATTTCTGGGTTTCAATATCAATTTTTTAGGTTACTGGATTAGCAGAGGCGATTGCCATAATTAAGTGTTTTAGGAGTTTCAAAAATAAAAAAATGCTCTAATGTCTTCATATTTTTAGCGGTCACTGTATATTAGTTTTAAGTTTCTTTGTAAAAATATATTTTGTTTTTCCTAAAAATAATTATTTACTGAAATTATGTTTTTAATCTATATTTTTACCTATTCAAAATTCGTGTTCCGTTATAAGTGCTCTTGCCCATGGGTCAACCCGAACGACTTTGTTTTTAATTTACTTTACATAATTTTTTTCCTATAAATACTTTTTTGTAGTAATAAAACTAACAAATTTAAGAAACTAAACAAGACTTTTATTAAAAAATATAGTACTAATAATTCATTTTCATACTTTCATATAAAAAGTTTTTATTGGTCAAAAATTTCTTTTTCTATAGTCTTGATAAAAAGGCTTGTTATTTTGTTTTTTAGTTATTTAAGATTCTCATTATTTTTAAAAATCTATTTTTGTTAAAGGCCTTCATTGGGGTACCAGAGGGGCCTTCGCGATGACAAAGTAGTTCGGATTGGCTTCATAACTTATTAATGTCGGATTAAGCAGTGAGTATGACATTTTTGGATTTTATAGTTTGTTTTTTGGAAGACAATATAAGATTATTAAACAAAATATTATTTGGCTTCTCTTCAGAATAAAGAAGTTTATTAAACATTTTTTATTTTTAATACTTTCAACTATAAAATTTTTTAATTTAAAAATAAAAAGTGAAAAGTATACCGGATGTTGCTCCGTCGAGCGGGACATAGGGAATCCCATGTAAATTTTGAAGTGGTCCAATATTGGCTCCCCTAATTATTTTAGAAAAAAATATTATTAGGATTTTTAAAGAGCATGAAAAGTTGTACCTAGTGTACAAACTTCAGCTCTTCTCAGTCCGTCAGCTAAGAAATAAATGCTAAAATAAGTTACGAATCTCCTATCTTCTTACGCACCTTGTATTATTAGAAGTTTATAATAAAATACTAGAAAAATTATTTAACCTCTTATTCTCAAGTTGTCAGATCAAGTCACATCATTTTTAAATAATGAACTACTTAAATCAAGAAAAATCACTATTATAAAATGGTTTTACCAGGGAGATAGTTATCGAAGAGTAGCGGACATGTTTGCAGCCTATTTTCCCAATAGGCCAATACCAAGTAAATCGATAATAGAACGGACGATAAAAAATTTGAAACTACAGGCACAGTAATCAATAATTGCAAATGTGAAAAAAATCGACGTGATCTTTCGCCAACGATTTTTTCTATGGGGGCATTTAAAAACTAAGCTACCAATAAAAAATATGAAAATTTAGTACAGCTAAGGAATGCTATTTCCGCTGAATGTGCCAGAATATCGATATACCAACTAGCCAACGTAAGAAATGAGTTTTATAATCGTTTGGGTTATTGTCTGGCAGTTAATGGAGCAATATTTGAGCATTTGATTAAATCCTGATATTTTCGTCATAAATGGATTTCTAAATGTAGAAAAATTTGTTTTATTGTCTTGCGTAACTGTGAGTGCATGTGTTGAAATTACCTGTAAACTAAAATGAAATGCGAGGATTCTTTTTGAAATTCCCGTATAAAATAATTAAGTTTTGGCAATGACATTATAAATTAATGATCTAAATTGTTACTGATAAATCGATATGGTGTTTTTATTGTTGATTTCTAGAGTACAGGGTGCATAATGAGAGACTACGTTGCAGAAGTATTAAGCAGTTTACTCTTTACTGGTTGGTTAAAAAATGCTCAAGTTTTTATTTTGGGTGGAACTTACTGTGCTCTTTAATAAATCCTAATAGTATTTTTTCTAAAATAATTAGGGGAGCCAATATTTGACTACTTCAAAATATACATGGGATTCCCTATGTCCCGCTCGACGGAGCAACACCCGATATAATTTGTATCTAGGATATTTTTTATTTAATGTCTTGTCATAAAATATGTCAAACGTTAGTAATTTAAATTGTTTAATTGGTGACTTTTACATATTTGAAAATGTTGTTCAATTATTTTACTAAGTTTTAATTTTAAAATGCATTAAACTTACTACTGGTTTGCTAATATACAGGATGTTTTTAAAAAGTGATGCCAAACTGCTATGTTAGAATTCTCTGGCCCAATTAATTCTAACTTTCACCTCGGAATCTCACGGAATAAGCTAAATATCTGTACATACCTTAATCTTGGTACAAAAATACTCTTCTAAAAATCCCCTAAGGAACTCAGTTTTTTCGAATCTTTCGTTTCGTTTACTTTTAATCGCATTTATATTTATTATAAAAGTTGTAGAACACAAAATTCTTTACACATTTGATGTTAGGATTTTTTTGCCTGACCAACGGATCCGATAATAAAAAGCGCAGAGTGTAAAGAACTTTACTGTATGTACATGCGTACCTTAGCACGCAATCAATCGCAATTTTTAGTCTTATATGTTATCTCTTTACTTAACTATTTGCTAAGTATCAGGATTTATTGCGTGCTAAGGTATATACCTACAGTAAAGTACTTTACACTCTGCGCCCTCTATTATCGGATCCCTTGGTCAGACAAAAAAGCCTACAATCGAATTTGTATTCTATAATTTTTATAATAAATATAAATGCAATTAAAAGTAAAGGAAACGAGATATTCGCAAAAACTTATTTTTTTAAATTTGACCTGTCATATTTCGACTTCCTTACACGATATCATAGGGGGAGTATTTTTTGTACCAAAATAAAGGTATGTACAGATATTCAGCTTATTCCAAGATTCACCCTTTAATTTAACTACGATGACAAATTACTTAAAATTTAAAATCATTAGAATTTATGTATAGTTTTATTTAATGTAACCGAAGTTTAATGTAACGACGGAATTGTTTGGGCCCAAACAATTTTGTTTTGTATTGTCTGGTTTGAGTAACCACCACCAAATGTAAGCTTAACTGTAAATGCAACCCTAGATATACCCGTGCTAGTAACGTTATGTCAAATATTAAAGACTATATTAAATATTATAACAATATTTTTAATTGTCAGCAACGCATTTTGCTGCGTCGAATTGCGATGCGACAGATTGTCGAATGCGATGAATTATTAGCTTTGTTCGCGGGTCTAGTAATGAACTGATTCTGAACCAGAACCGAACAGAGAATTGTTTTAAGGCGCATGTCTAGTTATATATTAGTTCGGAATTTTTATTTATCGCGAACGATTTTCTATACAGCTGAGGATGTATTATAACCTAGCCTTTTGGTTTGGATTTTTCATGGTTAAATTGGATACTACACAAAAAAAAATTAAATTCAAACAAAAAGGTAAATTCTTATGCTGTCGAAAGCCACTCGAGGTCTCTCGGCGGAAGACGAGTGATTCCCTGCCTCCTCTCGTTTTTAACATAAGTATGTGTATTTAACTAAAAATAAAATTTAAACAACAAGAAATTGTAAAAATCTTGTAATATTGTCTATATTTTTTAATTATATCTTTATTTATTTTATTGCATACATACATTCATACATTCATACGGAATATTATTAAAAATCCTTTGTTTATATACGCTCAGAATCACAAAAATATTTAAAAAATATTCAACAGGTATATTAACCCGCATAAAAAGTGGCAGAAACAAATAAACTGTCATATAACGGTTTATTTCTGTACCACTAAAACAGAAAACAGCTGACCATGTCGACAATGCGCATGAAATTCCGAACTAAACTTTTAGTTCCATCAAAAATTCCAGGACTGCTAATCAGGTTACGAACCGGTAACGAACTGATTCCATTGTAACCCGCAAACACAGAACTGTTACAAAAAATTCAGAATTTTACTAACCGCGAACGCTGCTTTTTTCACTACGCATGCGAATAGTCCCAGAACCGGTTCAGAATCGAACCCGCGAACAAAGCTATTGTACATCGAATTGACCGCGTCGAATTTGCTGTGACGTATTGACGTGCCATCAGTAGTACTTACTAAGATTTTCTAAACTTTTAGTTGTTTTTAACACGCTTTTATTAGCTTGGGTTGTATCTATCTATCTATCTATCTATGTAACGGAATCTTTGAGCCTAATTTTTACCAACTCCCAGCGATTCAATTTCTTTGAAACTTTGCACACGTATCAAGGACCGATGACAATGCAATAATTTAAAAACAGTATCCCGTTATCCTGATTAGGACCGCCAGGATAAATAAATTCCTTTACAGATCCTCTGTGTCCTAATACTACTCTTGACAAAATGGCGGAGGAATTTTTTAGTGAATAAACTGGAGCATTTTTACATACATACATACATACATGCATATCGAACTAAAAAATGAAAAATAAATAATAGTTTAAAAAAACTAAAAAACACGCTTTTATATGCAACCGAACTAAAAATTAGAAAATAATTTTTCATTACAAAGAGTTTGTCACTTCAGAATAAAAGCGTGGGGTGCTTAATATATTAAATGTTATAATTATTCTATTTGCAAATATCTATGAGGGAAAAGTTATGAAAAAATAGTAAAATGCACCCCACGCTTTTTACTCTGAAGTGACAAACTCTTTGTAATGAAAAATTATTTTCTAATTTTTAGTTCGGTTGCATATAAAAGCGTGTTTTTTGTTTTTTAAACTATTATTTTTACGTTGATGATTGTCATTTTGTAAGTTTTACAAAATACTAAATTGGTAAGAAAAAAATTTAAATTTATATTTTAAATAAATAAATTTATTTGATATTGTTAAACGATCCAGAAAGCTGGGGTGATTAAACAACAATAGACGCCAGATAAATTATTATTATGCAACGTGATTGAAAATAGCATAATACCCGCACAGTGCGCTAGACTGGCTGCTGCAGTAATTATAATTAAAGGGACAATTCACCAATTTAATTAAAATATCAGGTTTTTACACTTACTTACACTTATTATCCGGTAAACAGATGGGTGATGGTCGCTTCCTATTCGGATCTTAGTTTATTATTATTTATTCTTTAATTAGATAAGGATTTGACCATAACGAAAAATGATTTTTATTTACACGAAAACCGTGCATCAATTAAAAAAGTCAAAAGATCAAATTTGTGTCAAACTAAAATATTTTTATTTAAAAAATGTAGTAGCATACAATTTTTTTTAATATTTAGTTAAAACCCTTTATGAACGACACTGGTAATTTTTTTTAAATATCAAAAAAGTCTCTTGGTGCATAGGAGGCGGCCCACAATTTTTTAAAAATATCCAAATTGGTATGAACATTATTATAAAAAGCATTTTTTTATACCCTGTAGTTCAAAAACCAAGCCGGTTAGGACATATGTTCATAGAAAGTTTTTTTTATTGTAGAATTAGCGCTTAAAGTATGTGGGATAAATTGTGAAAACATAAAAATTTAAGGGCTTACTTTTTCTTCTTAACAATATTGGCTGTAGTGCCCACTGAGCCGCCAACAAACCCCATAATCTTATTCTAGGTAAATCTTTAAAAGCGCCTTATTACATTAAGTAAATGTAATAAATTTTATCTTCATCGATTTTTATGCTATTAAAAATATAACGTTTTTTTTTAACAGATACCCGTTTAAAAATATGTTTAACCTTTTTTAACACAATCATCCAATTCCAGCGGTTACCCCGGTTTCTCATAATATGCCCGATATTATTTTTAAAGTAAAACACATTAAGCGTATCTTTTCTTCCCTTAACACCAAGAGGTCGTCTGGGCTGGATGGCATACCAGCAATCATTTAAAAAAATGTACTCCAGAACTTGCACCAATCTTAACTCGGCTCTTTCGAATTTCTTACGACACAGGTATCTTTCCGGAAAGCTGGAAAGCTGCACGTGTTCAACCTATTCCCAAGAAAGGATCTAAATCTCTTCCATCTAACTATAGACCAATTTCAATTCTCTCAGTTCTTTGTAAAGTAATGGAAAAATTAGTTAATTCACAAATTCTTAAGTACTTAGAAAAACACAAAATTTTGCATGACAGGCAGTATGGATTTCGCCACAAAAGATCTACAGCAGATCTTCTTTCCTTCGTATCACACTGCTGGAATAAGTCTCTTGAGTTTCTGGCAAAGTCCCAGATCGTTGCTCTTGATATATCCAAAGCTTTTGACCAGGTCTGGCATGCCGCACTTCTTAATAAACTTCCCTCCTATGGTCTTTCAACTAAACCCTATACTTGGCTCTCCAGTTATCTATCTGATCGTCGTATATCAGTTATTGTGGACGGCCATTCTTCAAGCTTTCACCAAGTAAATGTTGGAGTCCCTCAGGGCTCAGTTCTGGCACCAACATTGTTTCTTCTTCACATCAACGACCTCCTCTCGTCCACAAATAATTCCATTCATAGTTTCGCCGACGATAGTACCCTTCACTCCAGTTTTCAGGTTCCTAAACCCATTACTAAACCTGACTTGGAAAACAAACGCAGAGCGATGCAGATATCTCTTTCGCAGGATCTTAATTTAATATTAGATTGGGGCGCTAAAAATCTCGTCCATTTTAATGCATCCAAAATACAATCATGTTCCTTGTCGCGAAAAAATCATCAAACACTCACCCTTTGCTTATGAGTGACCAAATTTTGCAGAGCGGGGGCGCATTCAACCTTGTGGGCGTCACATTTGAACGTAACCTTAACTAGCATAAACACATTGTATCTATAGCCACGGCACCTTTAAAAAGCTTGGATTTCTCTTTCGAGCCAAAAGTATTTTTTGCGGTTTGTCCAAAGATAAAAAAACACAGTCATTCTTACTGTAATTGATGACAATGATAATTTATTTTTATGTTAAATTGTATCTACAAAGTTTTTATGATGCAAACAACATCATTTGTTAAACTTTTCAAAAAGGTTTTCAGCTTTTGGAATTGATATATTTTATCTAAGAAAAATAAATTTTAAAAACGCAAACATTTCGGAATAAAAATGGCAACTATCTACGTCTTGTAAGACGGTGTACAATACGCAAATAGAATTTTAAAGTACAAAATAAGCCAAACAAATGGAATATTTAGGTAACACTGTGGTAAAATATGAGCCGCGATAAAGACTGCTCGTAACTTACAATTTTTATCTAAAAGTTTTAAGTATTAATATTTAAAATTTTAAAAAGCGGATCCTTTCGTAACAGTAAATTTTTCTGAAGAATCCATTTAGGTTTTTGCTTTTAAAAAAATAAAAGAATTAGGTATATTACAGTGAAGTATGCTTTTGATTGAAAAATTATTAATTTTTCAATGAAAAAATATTACTTTTAGAGCTTATTTATTAGTTATTTAAGGCAAATGCTTCATACTGTTCTAATTTTATAAAAAGTGTACTTTACTTTCAAAAAGTACTTAGTAAAACACAAAATTTTGCATGACAGGCAGTATGGATTTCGCCACAAAAGATCTACAGCAGATCTTCTTTCCTTCGTATCACACTGTTGGAATAAGTCTCTTGAGTTTCTAGGTGAGTCCTAGATCGTTGCTCTTGATATATCCAAAGCGTTTGACCAGGTCTGGCATGCCGCACTTCTTAATAAACTTCCCTCCTATGGTCTTTCAACTAAACTCTGTACTTGGCTCTGTAGTTATCCATCTGATCGACGTACATCAGTTATTGTGGACGGCCATTCTTCAAGCTTTCACCACCAAGTTAATGCTTGAGTCCCTCAGGGCTCAGTTCTGGCACCAATATTGTTTCTTCTTCACATCAACGACCTTCTCTCGTCCACAACTAATTCTATTCATAGTTTCGCCGACGATAGTACCCTTCACTACAGTTTTCAGGTTCCTAAACCCATCACTAAACCTGACTTGGAAAACAAACGCAGAGCGATGCAGATATCTCTTTCGCAGGATCTTAATTTAATATTGGATTGGGGCGCTAAAAATCTCGTCCATTTTAATGCATCCAAAACACAATCATGTTCCTTGTCGCGAAAAGAGTCATCAAATACTCATCCTCTACTTATGAGCGGCCAAGTTTTACAGAGCAAAGACACCTTTAATCTTGTGGGCGTCACATTTGAAAGTAACCTTAACTGGCATAAACACATTGTATCTATAGCCACGGCAGCTTCAAAAAGCTTGGATTTCTCTTTTGAGCCAAAAGTATTTTCCCCTTCTAATTTATACACTTTATATGTGTCCCAAATCCGACCTCCCTTGGAATATTGTTCTCATATCTGGGGCATGGCGTCCCCCACAACCTTAAGCATTCTTGATTCTCTTCAAAGAAAAGCTATTCGTCTTATTAATGATCCTTCAGTTACAGAAAGGCTTCCCTCTCTTGCACATCGTCGGGCTGTGGGGGATTTATCGCTTTTATAGGTACTTTCATGGCTTCTGCTCTGAAGAATTGTCCAGTATAGTTCCTCCACTTACGGTTCCCAACAGAGAAACTCGTGGTTCCGCGCGTATGCATCCCTATACGGTCCAACTGGACAGGCCCCGAACTTCCCACTTTGTTCGTTCTTTTATCCCTAGAGTTTCTAGGCTGTGGAACCTGCTGCCCGCGGAGGTCTTTCCTTCCCCCAAATCTTCAAATATTTAAGTCCCGTGTCAACAAGCTCCCTCTTACCTCGCTTAAGACACCCACGGTACGTTAGTATTTAGGCTTTTAGCCTTCGTGGTTTTGTCCAAAGATAAGAAAAAAACTCTCAAAAACGTAATGTTTAAATTATTGTTTGTTATGACAGTTTTTTAATTAGTGCTTAACCGCTTAATTAAGAATTATGACAATGGAAATGAGTTCATAAAAATTAATAATTCTTCTTAATGTCAACCTGTAAAAAAAAACTCTAACATGTCAACATGTTTTTATTATTTTCGGATAAGCACAAGTTCTTTTAGTTCCTTATTATATATTTTAAAAATTTACTTAAAATTTGGAAAATAATTTTGTTGTTATATTATTTTCATTTCCACAGCTTATTAATAACTAGCTATATTTTTAACGTCTGTCTGAATGTGAAAGACAATGATTTAGTAGTAAAAGAAAAATTTCGGACTTGTCTTTAGTAAACTATCCACACAACGTTTCGGATAATACTGTCTCTGTTCACTCTCAAGGGTAAACTAAACCTAATTTCTAAAGCTACTGTGTTTATATACACTGGGGAAGATCATTCACCCGTGATGGAGTTGGGTTCGGTCAAGCGTGAGGTTGCTCACATAATGGTGCCGTAGTACTCTTAAGGAGTGATTTCCAAAAGTTTGGTATGTCCACACTTAGATTGCTAAAGGTAATATTAGCTTTGTTCGCGGGTTTGATTCTTAACCGGTTCTGGGACTATTCGCATGCGCAGTGAAAGAAAAGCAGCGTTCGGGGTTAGTAAAATCCTGAATTTTTAGTAACATTTCTGTGTTCGCGGGTTACAATGGAATCAGTTCGTTACCGGTTCGTAACCTGATTAGCAGTCCTGGGATTTTTGTTGGAACTAAAAGTTTAGTTCGGAATTTCATGCGCATTGTCGACATGGTCAGCTGTTTTCTGTCTTTGTGGTACAGAAATAAACCGTTGTATTACAGTTTATTTGTTTCTGCCACTTTTTATGTGGGTTAATATATACCTGTTGAATATTTGTTTATATTTTTGTGATTCTGAGCGTATATAAACAAATGACTTTTAATTGTATTCCGTATTAATGTATGTATGCAATAAAATAAATAAAGATTTAATTAAAAAATATAGACAATATTAGAAGATTCTACCATTTCTTGTTGTTTGAATTTTATCTTTAGTTAAATACACATACTTATGTTTAAAACGAGAGGAGGCAGGGAATCACTCGTCTTCCGCCGAGAGACCTCGAGTGGCTTTCGACAGTATAACAATTTACCTTTTTGTTTGAATTTATTTTTTTTGTGTAGTATCCAATTTAATAAACAATAAAAAATCCTAACCAAAAGGCTAGGTTAGAATACATCCTCAGCTGTATAGAAAATCGTTCGCGGTAAATAAAAATTCCGAACTAATAAATAACTAGACATGCGCTTTAAAACAATTCTAAACCAGTTCGGTTCTGGTTCAGAATCGGTTCATTACTAGACCCGCGAACAAAGCTATTATTGTTTTCTATAAAGTCGGCTTTCTTAAATTTGCGCCTTCTCCAATGGAGACATGGAACAAGAAACCAAGAGAAAGCGCAAATTTAGGGAAGCCGTCTTTATTGAAAACAATAATAATATTTTTAGCAATCCAAGTGTAGACATACCTAATATTTGGAAACTCTTAAAGCGTACTAATGCCGGCGCCTTATGTGAGCAACCCCAGCTCCATCACGGAAGAATGATCTTTTCCAGTGTATATAACAACACAGTAGCCTAAGAAATTAGGTTAAGTTTACACTTAAGAATTGTCAGAGCTAGTACTGCCCAAAACGTTGAGACAATGGAAGTTCGAAATTCTTCTTTTTACTAGTTATATTTTGGTTTTTATATATGGAAATTGGAAAACATTATAACACATTTCATTTTGTGAGAAGTAAAGACGTTTTTGTAATATTCTTATAAGTAAACCAAAAATGTTTTATGCAATACTAAATTTCCTGATAACCTTATTTTTAATTTAATTTAGATTGTGGGGTCCCTCAATTGTTTACCAAAGCGCAAACAAGAATAGTAGGAGGCAGAAATGCACCTTTTGGAAGATGGCCGTGGCAGGTAAAATATATAACAAAACAATATTTTTATTATTTCAAATATTTTTTCCTAATTTTATATGTCATAATCGACATTTTTTGTTTTTTTTTTTCATAATTACTCAGGATGTGATTTCCATGATTTCTAAAGTTTTTTAAGGTTGCCTACAAAACACCTAAATTTCAAGAAAACAAAGAAATCAATTATCTTATTTTTTCAAAAGAAAGTCAATCTTTATAAAAATTTAATTTAAAGGAAGAAAATTTTGTTCTTGCCAAAAATAAACTTCCTTTATTTCTGATTTTTGGGCAAAATGTCAGTAAGGAAATTTATTTGGAATAAAGTTTGTAATCAATAAATACATGCACTGAATTGTATTTGCAGTTGGTTTCTTGTGAAACATTTTTTAAATATTAATACTAAATAGGAAATATTGCTTTTTAATGTTTCAATAATTATTAGAGCATTACTCTACAATAGTTTCGCCTTTCTAGGGCTTCATCAAGAGTACTTCGTATACTAAATTTAAAAAGAGAAATATTTACAAACAGAACCATTTAACACGTCGTCGTTTTTCCCAGAAAGGTCTATAAAATATTATTAGGGGTTTTATTATGCGGCTCAGATGTGGTAATAAATTTATTTTTAATTGGCATATCTGCGAAATTTATTTGATCATTGGTAGAAAGAGTTGTATTGTCAATAAGTGAATTTTTATTTTCTAGTTGTTCATATAAATTTAATTTTTTACCTTTGTTTTCTCTATGGAGTAGTTTAACATCATTAAGATCTATAAAGTGGTTTTGTTCAATACAATGTGTTGAAGTGCCTGTGTTTTTTAAACCATTTAAAATTGATGTTTTGTGTTCTTTTATTCTGTTTTTTATGCTCCTTCCACTTTGACCAATATATTCCGCATTACAGTCATGCTCCTTCCACTTTGACCAATATATTCCGCATTACAGTCATTTTTACAGACATGTAGACACAGTCCTAGCTACCAGATCGCACCAATCTTCTCATTAATTAGAAGTATTGATCAGACAAATAATAATAATCGTTGAGCACTTGAAATTTCTATCAAAATGTTTACTCTGGATACGCTTATATTGGTTGTCTGATCCATACCCCAGATTGATGAGAAGATTGGTGCGATCAGGTAGCTAGGACCTTACCGAATTATTTTTTAGCTTTTGGTACAATAAAACCGTTAAAAATATTTTTTTACATTATTTATTTAATTAATAAGTGTAAGTTTTTTTTGTGGATCGTTAACAATACTACCTAATTTGATATGATTTATGACTGATTGTACGCGAGGTGTCTTATTTTATTTGAGCCGTATTTTAGGGTTTCATATATCCTATTGAATTCTTGCCACCTAGTGATTTAATATCTTTCCTATTCTTAGGTTTCGGTTCGTAGAACATCTTTCTTTGGCTTTTCAAGCACACACAGATGCGGAGGCGCCATTCTTAACGAAAATTGGATTGCCACAGCGGGCCATTGTGTAGATGAGTAAGTTACTCCTGTAAAACCCGTATAAATCTTTAGAAAACACACCGGATACGGATGTTTATAGAACATTTTTTATCATTTTTATATGTTATACTTTTAAGCCCTAAAAATGGAATTTTTTGTTTTGCTTTAAAATTGGCGAAAACATTATAGTCCATGGGCCAGTAATGAAATTGACTTCATGATATTATTAGAGACATTTTGCACCCCTTATTTTGCAATTCCGTTGTGGTTAACGTTATTCTGAGACTGCGCAGTAACGCAAACATGATCCGTTATCGTTATTAACCATACCGGACTCTTTTAATTACGGATGAATACCGAAGAGCTTATCGTTATCGTTATTGTTATTGTTAAACTGCGTGGTTGCCGGATTGTAGAAATTTTAATATCAATTATTTAAAAGGTTAAAATTTTAATGCCGTATTAATTAAAATATCATTTATACCTAGGCTCTAATTAGCGAAAAATCTATAGCAGTAATAAAAATCAAATAGTGTTAAGAAATTAAAACGGACTTGCACTTTTACGAATATTCTAAATCAGTAATTAATTTAGATGTTACAATCTGCCACACTTGCTTTTTATTCTACTACCAAACCTAACCTTACTTTTTGTGTTTTACATATACTGTACTGTTTGCATCTACTTTAAAAACGAAATGAACAGAAGTGTTTGCATTTATTTAAATATGAATTTATATCTTATGAAAAGTAAGTAAATACTGATTTTTCGTTAACTACATACAAAAATAAGGTTATGTGTCGAAAGCGCAGACGCAAGTTATATTTTTAAAAGTGGCTGCAAAATCTCTGTCTAAAACTGCTGCCGTAATCGTTATGTTTAATAACGATAATCATAAGGAGGCCAAAAACGTCTGTTATTTTAAGAGGTGCAAAATGTCTCTAATAACCCTTCTTAAACCTTTTTAAGGAGGGTTTCTCTTGATGAGTCTCCCAAGCAGCAAGCTGACGTCATTATGACGTCATTTTTAAGTCATTTTTTGTCATAGGATGTCACCAAAATTATGACGTCATTTTAACGTTATTTTAATGACGTGTTTTTAACGTCGTTGAAGTGACGTCTTTTCGACGTCATTTTTTCGTCATACTAGCTCATAAAAACCTAATGACGTCATGTTTAGAAAACCCGCGAGAAAAATTTTGTGACATTATATGATTCGTGTCAAAATCCAACCGAAATATTATATGACAGAAAAATAAGGCTAATAATTTTACAGAATTAAAATAGGAAAAAACTTTACCGATAGATGGCGCAATGGACAATAAACTACTACGTTTATTCAACATTTTCGCTTTTTATTGCCTACACCGTATCGATGAGACCAAAATATGTTCGAGACCGGTCTGTGGTTGGTGATCTGAATTAGCTTTGAAAGAAATATCTTCGGCTAGTGTAAAAATCTGCATCACCAGGTTGGACAGTGTCCCGAGAGATGCGACCTTGCCTTGCATTGCAAGGAAATGGCAAGCAGTAAGGAGTTTTTTCCTATTTCAATTTTAAAATAAAATATCGTATCATTTTAGCTTTAAAAAAAGTATATACGTCAATTTTTCGTCATCCTAAAGACGTCATTAACGGGACGTCTTTTGTCTGTGACTTAGGTAGGTCAATTTAACGTCATTTTGTCGTCATCTTATGACGTCTTTGCTGACCAAATGTGACCAAAAATGACTAAAAAGAGACGTGAATAAGACGTCAGCTTGCTGCTTGGGCTACCACGAATATTCATACCACCATGGAAGCGGCGCTTTAACCCAGCCTGTCAATGTCAAATGTTCGGGTGTTGGACTGGGCAAACGGATAACTTTTTCTTGTCGTACTTAAAATTTTGTGTTATAAATCGTAAGTGTTATAGTCACAAACATGTCAATTGGCCTTATGGTTTCGTGACTGTAAAACTTACGATTTTTGATACAATGTTGAAAAATTTTATGTATAACATTGTACACTACTCAAAAGAATTATCGCATATGCTCGATTTCTTCCATAAGCTTCAATACAAAAACCCTTTCATTAAAATGGCAATATCTCTTTTAATAATTTAGTTATCAAGACAATTAAAAAAAAGAAAATGTTAAGAAAACGTGAAGCTATAACTTTATATTAACCGTTGTTATTTACTGTTAGCAATACATCCTACGGAGTGATAAGTTTTTTGAAAAAATTGATAATTTTAATCGCCCTATACAATGTGCTGTTAAAAGAAATCTCATTTGTGAATAATTTATACCCTTACCTATTTCTGACATTTTATAATCACAAATTTCACTACTCCCTTTCAACAGCACATTATACAAGGCGATTAAATATTAATCGAGCATATGCGATAATTCTTTGAGTAGTGTAGTAAAGCTGTCCAAACAAAAAATACGCGTTTGCCTAGTCCGACACGCGAAACATTTGACATTGACAGGCTGGGTTAAAGCGCCGCGCCGGTTTCATATATGGCGGTATGAATATTTGTCGTAGACTCATTAAGAGGAACTTTTCCTAAAAAGGTTTTAAGAAGGTTATTATCATAAGGTTATTTTCATTACTGGTCTAGGAACTATAGGGTTTCTAAGCTTTTTAATAAAAAGAGTCAGCAATACAATATGTTTTGGTTTTATTGTTGAGAAATGCGCTACAGTGTTTAGAAGCCAAAATATTGCTCATTTAAAATTCCTTTTGTGTGAACCAGCAACTATAATAAAAAAAAGTTTTTATTTATTTATTCCCAAATTTTTGACGGGATCTTTTCTAATTGCTGTAAAAAATCCAAGCACTAAAAAAATGCTCAAATACCGGGTGTTGCTCCGTCGAACGGGACATAGGGAATCCCAAGTAAATTTTGAAGTAGTCAAATATTGGCTCCCACTAATTATTTTAGAAAAAATGCTATTAGGATTTATTGAAGAGCACAATAAGTTCCACCCAAATTTAATATTTCAGCATTTTTCAACCAACGAGTAAAGAATAAACTGCTTAAATACTTCTGCAACGTAGTATCTCATTATGCACCCTGTACTCTAGAAATCAATAATAAAAACACCATATCGATTTATCAGAGACAATTTAGATCATTAATTTATAATGTCATTGCCAAAACTGAACAATTTTATACGGGAATTTCAAAAAGAATCCTCGCATTTCATTTTAGTTTACAGCTAATTCCAACACATACACTCACAGTTACGCAAGACAATAAAACAAATTTTTCTACTTTTAGAAGCCAATTTATGACAAAAATATCAGGATTTAATCAAATGCTCAAATATTCCTCCATTAACTGCCAGACAATAACCCAAACGATTATAAAACTCATTTCTTACGTTGGCTAGATGATACATCGATATTCTGGCACATTCAGCGGAAATAGCATTCCTTAGCTTAGGCAATAGTGATTTTTTCTTGATTTAAGTAGTTCATTATTTAAGAATGATGTGACATTGATCTGACAACTTAAGAGCAAGAGGTTAAATAATTTTTCTGGTATTTTATTATAAACTTCTAATAATACAGGGCGCGTAAGAAGATAGGATATTCGTAACTTATTTTAGCATTTATCTCTTAGCTAGCGGACTGAGTAGATCTAAAATTTGTACACTGGGTACAACTTTTGGTGCTCTTTAAAAAATCCTAATAATATTATCTTCTAAAATATTTAGGGGAGCCAATATTGGACCACTTCAAAATTTACATGGGATTCCCTATGTCCCGCTCGACGGAGCAACACCCGGTATAATGTATTAACGTAGGTCTGGAAATGCGTTGATTTCAAGGTACAGGAAGTTAAACTCTTTTTAAAAACAAAATTTGTTTTCACGAATATTATTTTTGAAGTTGGTTGCCGAATCCTAAGTTCTTAGATTGTAAGAATTTAACATCGATTTCACTTAGCCCCATAGAAAGAAATCGCATGGCGTCAAATCACATGATCGTACGGGATAATTTATAAGATCATGTCGTGATATCATATTATTACTAAACTGTCCTTGCAATAAAGAGATAGTTTCGTTGACAGTATTGCCAGCCCAAGCAGCAAGCTGACGTTATTTTTTAGTAATTTTTGTTCGTAAGACGTCATCGGACCAAAATTATGTCATTTTACTGACGTATTTTTGACGTCGTTAAGGTGACGTCTTTTTGACGTCCCTTTTTGTCATTCTAGCTCATAAAAATCTAATGACGTCATGTTTAAAAATCCCGCCAGAAAAATTTTGTGACGTTATATGATTCGTGTCAAAATCTATCCGGAATATCATATGACAGAAAAATAAGATCAAAGATTTTGGTTGTCATCACGTAAGATACCACATTCATCCAATACCGTCTTTATGGAATGCCTATTAACTATCAGGTATGTTTTCTCCATAATTCCTTCCCCCAAATCTTCAAGTCTTTAAGTTCCGTGTTAACAAACTTCCTCTTACCCTGCTTAAGGCACCCACGGTACGTTAGTATTTAGGCTTTCAGCCTTCGTGGATTGTCCAAAGATAAAAATAATAATAATTAAAAAAATAATTTTATTAAATAAAATATTTTATCATTTGAGCTTTTGAAAAAAAAAGTATAGACGTCAATTTTTCATCCTGAAGAGGTCAATATGACGTTAGTAACGGGACGTCTTTTGTCGGTGACTTAGAAAGGTCATTTTTAACGTCATTTTGTCGTCATTTATGACGTCTTTGCTGACCAAAAATGACTAAATAGGGACATCAATAAGACGTCAGCTTGCTGCTGGGGGTGTGACTTCATCCTACGGGGCTACGTAAAATCAAAGGATTATGCTAATAATCCACAAACTGAAGAGGATTTAAAAAACCAACATTAAAAATGTTATTTGTGTGATACTTGCCCAAATGTAGTAACATACCTATGGATAAGAGAAACCATGGTATGCTAAAATTTTCGTACCGCTTTTTGAGGCAGGCTCAGCGCTGCCTCGCGGCAGGCTTGTCATTTTTGCCAGTTTACACTTTATATGCGTCGGTCGAAGCCTCGCCTCGTGTAACATCAGCGGTGGGAAGACACGTAAGCTGACAAAAATGACTAACTGGCGGTATTTCAACGAAAAACGAATAAAATTATATTGGGAGTTTTCGCACTGACCTGTCCTTAAATCGGCTATTCCATGCTAACTCTTATAATTTCCTTACTCTATGATAAAAGTCATGTTAAATTGATCTGAACTGTACCCGAGTAATTAGCTCGGGAATACTCCTTTAATGTTTCGGCCACAATTGGGAAACACCCTGTATATTTGGAATTTGTCTAATTTTACTGAGTTATACCTTCACGTGATTCATGGGCACAATATTTATTATTCTTTACTCACGGGTTTATAGTCCAGAGTCCGTGAGCCGCAGATCTTCGTTATTTTGTCAAAGCTGAAAGTTTGGCAGCGCATGCTTCTAACATAGGTAGAAGCGATGGTGGACTATGAAGTTTGACCCATAGTGGCTTTGGCAAGCCCAGGTACTAAACGTTAAAGAATTAAAACCCTAACTTTTAATATGGACTCTTTGTTTGACCTCCGGACAGGTCGGACGTGCGTAGAGGACTACAAAGTTCTTCCCGGCGTGGCGGCTAGAGGTGTCCGCACGAACGTTTTTACCTTCGGGGATCAAGGAAAGATTCACGCTAAATTGACGGCATCTTTCTTCTGGATCTAAGCGCTGTGAGCGAAGATTCCTATAAGCTGATGGTATCCTGTTTGGTGGTGAACACGAGGTATGTCTCAAATGGCGGAAATAGATGGGCGTGCCATGGGAACTGTCAGTAGTGAAAGTAAAGGTTATACGTAACACCAGTAGCAGATCTTGGTTTGACAGCCGACAATTTATGCATTGCATCGATTGTTGAATTGATTGTTTTTCTTTTTGAATTTCTGGGAGCTACGAGCTCGATTATCCAGATTTATCGCCGACGAAGCCCTGGAAAGCATAGTCCGGAAGAGGGAGAGTGGTGGATTGGACCTGAAGGGACCAAAACCAAGAAAAAAAAATAGAGAGAGAGAGAGAGAGAGAAGCTTTTAATATTTTGTAAAAGCTTAATTTCAAATATTATGTTACTTGGGTACCTATAAGAAGATATTTCCTGAGTAGACAAACATTGTGGGGTGGCCCAGTGATCCAAGAAGTTCATTTCTTCGATTATTTAACCAAAAGTCTTAAATATAATTTGTAGGGTTTTCAAATAGTTATCTTTTAAAAATATTTTGATGTATACAGAGTGTCCAAAAAAAAGTTATTGTTGTGTGGAAAAATGTTTTTTGATACACTTTGTATAATCAAAATATTTTTAGGAGATGCCCATTTGAAAAACCTAGAACTCCAACCTAAGACTTTTTGTTATATCTTGATAAATAACATAAATATTTTTTTCTCGGACCATAAGGCCACTCCAAAATGTTTTCCTGCCAAGGGGTTGCAACAGTCTAGCGAATAAGAAAATCTTTTCTATAATAGGTACCTTTATTTTGAATTCAGCTTTTACAAAATGACGAAAGTAAAGTTTCAATTCATTACCTTCTGGTAACTGGTACCTGCTCAAAGCCACTATGAGTCAAACTTCATAGTCTACCATTGCTTTTACCTATTTCGGAAGCATGAACTGACAAACTATCAGTTTTTAAAAAATTACGAAGGTCTGCCGCACACGGGCTCTTATTCTATAAGACAACATAAACCAAATTTTAGTTACACAATGACGAGATATAAATGGTAGACTGAGAGTTGGGCGCCATTAAAAAAATAAATCAAAGAGAGTGTCTTATTGCACATCATTTTAAAGCTCTTGATGGGTACTTAAAAACCCTAGAACATAAAGTTAATATCACTGATCTCGATGGATTGCCAATGTAATAACCTGCGCGAAACAAAAGTTACATTTCATGGGCGAAAAAAACCGGTTTGTGCGCAAGCCAGTTGAGGGTAAACGCACCCGGTCCCAAACTAACTATCCGCATTATAGGAAAGGATTTTGATTTGATGGCGTCCTGGTTTTCTGTTCGAAGTACGGTAGCTAAAGAGTGTCACGGTCAGACCGCAGACGGAGGATACGGGGTGCCGGTGTTTGTACTTTGCCACGGCTTTTAAATGCGCATGTTCGTCCACCCACTGCGCGAGGTCGTAAAAATCCGAAAAATGCTTCGTGAGACTGCGGATCTACATGTGGGTTATCTATGGTTAATATCTTTACCTAATACAAAAATGGCGGTACTTTTAATAACTACCTGAATACCTGATTTTAATGGTCATATTTTTATAACTTATAAAGTAAGATACACTTAATATGTTTTTCTTCTTAAAAGTTTTTAAAGATATTTTAAATGGTGATATTGATGATAATATACAGGGTGATTCAAAAATCGATTACGAAATTTAAGGGGTAGATTCTACTTGACAAAATAAGGGTAGAGCTTCATATAATTTTTTCAAAATGTCATTCGTTTTCGAGTTACAAGCCGTCAAAGTTTAACTTTTATTTTATTTTTCGCCATATTGAATTTATTTTTTAACCAATCCAGTTGATATTTGGCACACAAATCTAGCTTTGCACATTCTAAAATTTTAAGACAAAAGTACTTTTTTAAATACCGCCAGAGGGCACTATACCTAAAAATTAAAATTTATTTTACATCATAACTTTTTTATTTTCAGAGATATCGACGCCATTTTATAGACATGCAAAAACTTAAAAAATAAGGTACTCTTTATTAAAGTCGTTAAACCTCACCGTTTAGGCACCAATAGACATCAAAGTTTTCACCAATTTCAATCAAATTAACTACATACATACAGGGTGTCCAGTAACTTAACCCACAAACTTTTCTACAATCATCAAACGATTCTAAAAAAAAACTTCATATAAACATAAAACATAAAAAAGTTTTTTTTAAATATTTTACACACCGTAGTTCAAAAACTACGACGTTTAGGACATATGTTTATATGAAATTTTTTCTTATTTTCTATTGTAGAATCGCCCTGTAAAGTTTGTCGGTTGAGTTACTGGACACCCTATATGTATGTAGGTATTTTATTCAAATTGATGACAACTTTGATGTCTATTGGTGCTCTAAATGGTTGGGTTTATCGACTTTAATAAAGAATACCTTATTTTTTAAGTTTTTGATTGTCTATCAAACGGCATCCCCAGTTTTGCGATATCTGTCAAAATAAAAGTTACGATGTAAATAAATTTTAATTTCTAGGTATAGTGCCCTCTGGCAGTATTAAAAAGTACTTTGTCTTAAAATTTTAGCAATCTGCAAAGCTCGATTTGTGTGCCAAATATCAACTGGATTGGTTAAAAATAAATGCAATGATGGCAAAAAAACAAAATAAAATTGAACTTTGACGGCTTGTAACTCGAAAGCGAATGACATTTTGAAAAAAATGTATATGAAGCTCTACCCTTATTTTGTCAAGTAGAATCACCTCCTAAGTTTGTGTGATCGATTTTGAATCACCCTGTGTACAGGGTGTCCCATTTTGGTTGTCCCTTATGGGAAACTTGGAAACCATAGGAGATATTAAAAATCCGATACCCCCATCCTTGAGCTCTTTTTTGGAGAAAACATTTATGGTAAAAACAGATCATCGCTATCGCGAAGGAATCTGTTATCCTTTAGCTCAGGAGACATTGCCATAAAAAAAACAAAAAAAAATAATAATAATTAATTAATTTTTGTTTTTTTTTTCTACAGAAATGTCTCCTGAGGTTGAGGGATGGCAATATTGTTTTTTGAGAAAAATTTAAAACAATTTAAAAACAGATAGAAGCCGCAATGCGTCTTTAAAATCATAATTTTTCCAATATTTGCCGTAAAAAATTTATTAAACCACCTACTATGATATAATATTTTATTCAGAAAAAAACAAGCAATTTAATTATCCTAATCATTTATAGGGTGTCCCTAAGAAAAAAAACATGTTTGGGTCATATGTCAAAAATGACAGCTCAAAAAAATTTTTGGCTACGCCACTGGATTCTACGGAAAAAAGTGTCTGTATAATGTGCAATTAGTTTTCTCGTATCTGTAATAACAACAAAGCTACAGGGCCTTTTCAAAAGTGAAAAAATCGAGAATCACCCTGTATCTCTGAAACGCTTCGCGATAGCGATGATCTGTTTTTACCATAAATGTTTTCTCCAAAAAGAGCTCGAGGATGGGGTAATCAGATTTTTAATATCTCTTATGGTTTCCAAGTTTCCCATAAGGGACAACCAAAATGGGACACACTGTACATAGGTGATTAAAAAAATATATATTTTTTAATGATTTGTATATTATTTTTTATTGCAATTTATATTTTAACTTTTATTTTTATTTTATTTTTTTCTTTTATTTTTAGTTTACTTACATCGCAAATAAGAATACGTGTGGGAGAATACGATTTCTCCAACGTCCAAAGAAGATTATCCGTACGTTGAGAGATCTGTTGCGAAAAGATAGTCCATCCGAAATACAACTTTTTACTTACGAATACGATTTGGCTCTTGTTCAGTTGGATAAAACCATTGATTTTTGCATTACATATTTCTCCAATATGTTTGCCTCGCTTCGGATGACCCATTAATTGGAGAAAATGCCACAGTTACTGGGTGGGAAGGTTAGGTGAAGGAGGTACTTTACCTTCTGTACTGCAAGAGAGTAAGTTTTATAAAATTAATATTTTAAACGTCTAACTTTGGGCGTACAGGGAGGTAAATTACAAAAAATAGCTTTGAGCTTCTATTTGCAAATACATTTTCTAAGAAAAATATAGTAGGGAATCTGCTTTTACTTAAAAAAATACTTATTTTCATGGAGAAAAGTGCGACTTTTCCTTCCGGAGATGAAACTGAAGGAAAAGGCACTTTACTTCAGGAGGAATGTATGTATGAAATATACAGTCCTGTTTACTTAAGAGGGGAGTCAAATGAAAATCGTCTTGCAGGATGTTGCGCGAGGATAATTTTTTTAAAAATACCAAAGCTTTATGGGTTTTAAGGTTTATAATAAATAAATAAAACTTTAGGCTCGGCCGTGAGCTATTTTTTATTCCTAAATATTGTTAAATAACGGAGTTATTAACAAATGAAATAACAACAATTTTGAACTTTTTTGTCACAGAATCCAATTAAATATAGCTAGCGTCCAAGACAATATTTTAGTGATAATATTTACGAAATGTGGACCTAAAAATCTTTTATTTTGGACAAAAATTAGAATCTAGTGAAATTTTGATCATATGGTAGGTTTTTTCGGCCATTTTGAGGACGCGCCTAACGTGGTTAGGCAACATGTAAATCATTAGAATGTTCAGTACCTATCTTCCAGGGGGCGACACGATAGATCTAGACAGATATCTGTAACGTTTTTTGGAAATTCAGTAAGGGTTAAAAATAATTTAAAATCGACGTGACATATACAGTGTCCCTAACAAAATCTTGCTTTGTTATATTTTGTTTTCTTGATGATTGTTGTGTACTTTTTGCGTAGCACAAAAATATATATGATGACAATGTGATATGTACATTTTGCTAATTTTTCCTTTGATTGGATAACTGATTATTGCACAAATTATGCTAATTTTTCCATTGATTGGATAACTGATTATTGCACAAATTATTGTTCTTGTTAGTGGTGTACAAAATACTTCACTAAATTTATTATCCAAATAGTCTTTATGCATCATAAAAACTTGTATTTTCCTTAACCTCAAAATAACTCTTACAAATTCACACGTACGCATCGGTATCGGGAGTGCTGAACGGCAAATTATATTAGTGCCTGAACCAGCAATGAAATCGACTTCATATTAATAACCCTTTTAAAACCCATTTTAGGGGTAGGGTCCTTTTGTCGAATCTGGAAGGGGCGCTTTAACCCAGCCTTTCAATTTTTTACATGTTTCAAGTGTCGAACTCGGCAAACGCGTCACTTTTTGTCGGACAAGTTTACCACACACATGGTTTTACGTGCAATTTTTACTAATTGTGTAGAACTAACCCGAAGAAATTTGGCGTAGTTGTTTCTGAACTTTGTCGAGTACGCTCTATATCTGAAAAACTTTTTTTCGGAAACGTTTTGATATTCAAAATTGAAATTTAAACTATTCCTATTTTCACCATATTCCCCTTTCTTTTTGTACAAACATCCTAATATAACACTTAATTGGGACACAATATTTCATTTATCATTTAAAACCTTTTTAAAACATGTTTTTAATTGATTTTATGCCTTTCTTTAATAATATAAAAGTTTTTTTTTTTTTAAATCAAGTCGCCATGTCTACAACCATTCATACACATAGGTGTATCTATGGTTCCAGCGTTTAGGAGAAAAAGATTTAGAATTTAATAAAAAGAACGTGTAAAAAAGGGTTCTCTAATAATATAAAAGGTTTTTTTTAGATCAAGTCGCCATGTCTACAACCATTCATACACATAGGTGTATCTATGGTTCCAGCGTTTAGGAGAAAAAATATTTAGAATTTAATAAAAAAACGTGTAAAAAAAATAAAAGGGTTTTTTAAAGATGTTCATGAAATATTTTATGCCACTTTAGTGTTGTATCAAGAATTTTGTGCAAAATGAAGGCGGCATATAGTAAAACTCAAAATAGTTTGAATTTCAGCTTTAATGATGAATATCTCGAGAACGAAACCTTGCCGCAACTTTCTAGACAAATATTATATATTACGATAATGATAAAGAGACAATAAAGCTCCTCTTCACAAATTGCATACCAAACCGGGTTTATTAATAAACTATTAAAACACTTGCTGCTTTGAACATCAAGACAATTGATAATATTAATAGGTTGAAAAAAAGCTTGAATTTGTTTGTAACTGTTAAACCCCACACTGTCGCTAAATATTTTGAATTTGTTATTTGTCAGAAATTTGCAGCGAAGTAAAGATTTCTTTTTTAGGTATTATGGCAGTAAAATTGTTTTTTTTTTTTTGAAACGATATTTCCTTTTATGTGGTAAAACATTCTTTTAAAATAAAGATTATTTATTATTATTATTATTATTATTTAATAGGTAATAAATAAATAGGAAAAGTAATCGAATTGCGCATGCTTCAAACTGTTAGTTTCCAAATACTTCTCAAACCGATATGAAAGTTTAAAAACAATTAGCAAATCTGCATGAACAATAAATTAAATATTTTGAGTTTGCAATTTGTCTTGCAGGAACAAATTTAATATCCTGCGCTTGCGCCTGACGGTTTTAAACTACTCCAGAAACAAACCTATTGACGACGATCCCATATAACATTTTTGCCGGCGTTGTACATTTAATTTACTGGCATTGCCAACACTCTTTAATGGCAAGGCATTGACAAAAAGGTATCAAAAAGACGCGAAAGTGGGCAATTGGCCGTTATTAGGCCACGTGTTGCAGATAGTGTGATGGCATCCGTCATTAATAAGTTATTGGTAAAAAAATGCGTTTAAGATGATGGCATCCATCATTAATAAGTTATTGGCAAAAAGATAACAAAAAGACACGAAAGTGGGCAAATGCAGATACTCCCAAGCAGCAAGCTGACGTCTTATTGAGGAAAATTGTCGCATATCCTTTTTTTAAAAGCTAAAATTATGTGATTATTTTATTTGAAAATTTAAATAGGAAAAAACTCCTTACTGTATGCAATTTCCTTGCAATGCAAAGTACCATCTCTCGGAACACTGTCCAACTTGGAGATGCAGATTTTTACACTAGCCGAAGATATTTCTTTCAAAGCTAAGTGAGATCACCTACGGCAGACCGCTCTCAAATTATTTTTGCCTAATGGGTACGGTTTTAGACGATAAAAAGCGAACATATTGCAGAAACGTAGTAGTTTTAAACAAAATGTTTTACAGCTCCTAACAGTCTACTTGAATATCTTGCCTTCTCGACTAGCCATCACCAATTAATCACACAACACACACTTATTAGGTAATGAATACATTTAATTATGTCTATTAAAAAACTCTTTTCTTTAAAAAAGAAACTAAAAAGCTAGAAAACCACGTAGAAAACAAATGCACAAAGCGGTCACCTTCGGTCGAAATTAACGTAGCTAATTTTACCATCATTTTGATTTTTATTCGCTCCAAAATACATAATAAACATTTTGTTTGACCTAATTTTTATTTGCATGATTTTTAACAATAAAATGTTATAAAAAGGCCATTTCCTTTAAATTATGTAAAAAAACATAAAATAATGTTGTTTAGCTGCCATTATAAATAAAACAGATCAAAAAATTGCTTTAATGTTAGTTAAATACCAATGTTAATAATATGGTTTAAAAAGTATGAATATGCGTTGAAGGTTTGTCTTCAAAAATCCAATATTTATTTGCCTGCAACAAAAACGCGTGCTTTATTTAATCAGGATTGGTATGCCGCCATTTTTGTATGCTTGCCGGCAATTCGCCTGCATGTAAAAATTTATTGGCAATTAAGTGTTTATTTAGGGTTGACTTTTAATGCGTATAAGATGTTGGCATAATATTGCCACCAATTGCCAATGCTTTACCATCAATGCCAATATGAAAAATTTACATTGCCGGCAAATAGTGTTTGCTGGGTATTGACGACGATGTGTCAAATGTCTAGTTACTAAAATTCTTGAAAACCTTAATATAAAAATCAGAATAAGAAAAGTAATACTTTGTTTGGTTTTAGGTTCAAGTACCAATTGTAAGTAACGAACGTTGCAAATCAATGTTTCTGAAAGCAGGACGTCACGAAGTTATTCCAGAAATATTCCTGTGCGCAGGTCATGAAAGTGGAGGTCAGGATTCTTGCCAGGGGGATTCCGGAGGACCACTTCAAGTTAAAGGACGTGACGGACGATATTTTTAGCGGGCATTATATCATGGGGAATAGGCTGTGCAGAAGCTAATTTGCCAGGTGTTTGTACCAGGATATCCAAGTTTGTTCCCTGGATATTAAAATATGTGACATAAATTATATATAGGTTATTCGGAAAGTCAAAGATAACATTGAAAAGCTGATAAAGCAACTGATAAGCATTTAAAAAACATAAAATAACCTTGTTAAAGAAAAATGATATAACACTTGATGTTTATTACATTTTTAAATTGCCCTATGTATCCTAAGGCAATCCTTAACTCTTCTGCTATTTAAAATAAGGCAAACATTTTTGTAATAATATGTATTATCTTTTAAATTAAGAAGTTAGAGGTGTAGTTGTATCCATCCGTGGACACACTGTAGATTTTTTAAAGAGAGCTCTGGGTTGATCAATTAAATAACTATTCAGTGTTGCAAAACTTTAAAGAAAGATCTAAAAATGTAAGTTTTCTTAGGTGTTACCACAGCCTTCTTAAACTTATGAGCCGTGAAGTAAGAAAGGCAACGTTGCAAACAACACTGTACACCAGGAGTATTGAAATGAGTTCCTAATAGATAACATGCTAATTAATTTTTAAGTATTTTAAAGAAAATATAGGTACTCATTTTTTTAGGATGTTTTAGACAACATATAGGTATAATTTTAAATACTATAGTTGCCCTAAAAAGCAATATTGTGTCTGCAAAACTTATCAGAAACTTTTCTAAAAATTTTTAGTTGTTAGGACCTACCTTATTTTTGCGTTAAACCGGTTGTTGTGACTGATTTTTGTTATTATGAAATGTAGGTTAAAGAAACATTGACGTGCACCTTTTTTTACATTTTTCAGTAGCAATCTTTGGAAAATTTTGAATTTGTAAGTAAAATTACCACGTCACTTATCATAAATTAAAAAGGATTACCTTAGTATTCTGCAAAATAGAAAAAGGATGAATAATAACTTAAAATTTTTATTTATTTAAATTAGATTTATTTACAGCTATGTTTACTACCGACACTAATGCTTTAAAGTTTGTTTTATGTAAAATTGACTGTTTGGAATTTAAAAAGCTGGCATATATAAAAATAGAAAAAGTTATTTCTCTTTTTAATCCCAGTACGCCTTTTTTGTGAATAGAACGGTAATTTTATGTTTTTCTGGATGCTTATAGATTGTTTCATCAGCTCTTTCATTGACTTTCCGTACACCCTGTGCAATTAAAAGCGAAAAAATCTCTTAAAATAACACCTTGCACACAGATTCGTGTTTAGGAGACAAAAATCAAATACCACATTCCATCTTTGTTTGTAATGTTGTAATTTACTGAATGAATGTTTTTTAAAACAACATTTTAAAAAAAATAAGATTTCTTCCACAAAAACTCTAGTTAATTGGTAAAAACATAGTATATAAATAAACCATATCAAAGAGTATTTGATTTATATCAAAGAAATGAAAAAACTTTAACCCCTTTAGTGTCCAAACTAATCACCTTTGTATACAGGGTGTCCTCTCTATGTATACAGAAATATCCTGCACATACAACAACCAAAAAAATTGTTTTTATTTGAACCTATTGATTTCAATAACAGGATTGGTTGTAAATATATAAGGTTTGTATATGTAACTAAATTTTCATTGTCAAGTAGGTTTTTTTCAATGAAGCACTATGTATATTTTAAAACATTTTAACCCTTTATTAAATCTTATACAAAAAATATATTACAGTTTATTATGTTAATAATTAAGGATTTTAAGGTTAACTTAAAATAAACTAAACAGCTGACATATCTTTAAGTACTTCCAACAATCTATGGTCAAACCTTGTGTATTTTGAGTATATTTTTGTATCTTTTACATAGGCAAAGTTATTTCGTGCATACTTAAATAGCTTTGGGACACCCTGTTTTCGGTTGTGCAGTCATATACAGGGTGTTTCTAAACAAATACAAAAAAAATTAATGGCGATTCTCCACCAAAAAAATAAGAAAAAAACATATTCATATTAACAAAAAATGTCAGATATTTTTAAAAATTTTGCCCTTTGCACCAAAAGAATAATTTTAGCCAATTTAGTTTAGAAATTTAAATGTTATTTAAATATTTTTTTTAACTAATTTCAATTTGATTTATTATACAATAAATCAGGACATTCAATGAGTTTATTTCAAATACGGTGTCAAATGCAGCATTTCACCGATATAAATATAAAGCAACAGGAAAGTCGCTTTATTTTACCGGAAATTAAATTGATATCTCAAATGTCAATATTGTTATTTATGATTTCGTTTCCATTTTCCGTCGTATTGTTGTTTAACTTTATAGTTAGAATGTTGGAATTTTACATAAGATAATGTAAAATGGGACATTATAGAAATTATTTTAGTATTAAATAACATACAAATTATAATACTCAAGAATCTGTCCATTTTCTCAAAGAGACTCAACATACATTTAACTACAATTTAAGGAACAAAGTCAGAGTCTCAAATTTGTCAAATATATATTAAAAGGTGCTTAACTACTCAACCTCATTCTTCTTCTTTGATTTTAGCTGATTTGTATTGATTATTTTATTTTATTGTTCTGTCAATGTAACTGTTGATTTTAAATAGTTAGGTGAGTTTTGTTATTTTATTGTTATTTATTTCTCTGTGTAACGGGTTTTATACATTATTTTAGGTCTAAAGATGCCGGAGACGGCAAAACATGTCACCTTTTAATATATATTTGACAAATTTGAGACTCTGACTTTGTTCCCTTAAATTGTAGTTAAATACAAATTATAACTTGTAATATATTTTTTCGGGTATACATACTAAACAAAATAATATATATTATATTTTTTTCAAATGGTAGTTACCATGCTATACGTATACCCATGACTCTTATAAATATTTTATTCCATTTTTTTTTAGTGCTCAGAACTTTAAAACCCGTTTTCCACAACTTACTCTTTCAAAGTCGATGACCATAATAACTTTAAAACTACTGCACTGATTCTTTTAAAAATGTTGTGTTACCTATTTTTACACTAATAACATAGTAATGACGGAGAGAATTTTTTAAAGTTGTTAATCTTTCTTATTTCACTGAATTGTATCCGCAGTTGGTTTCTTGTGAAACATTTTTTAAATATTAATACTAAATAGGAAAATTTCTTTTTAATGTTTCAATAATTATTAGAGCATTACTCTACAATTGTTTCGCCTTTCTAGGGCTTCATCAAGAGTACTTCGTATACTAAATTTTAAAAAAGAGAAATATTTACAAACAGAACCATTTAACACGTTTTTCCCAAAAAGGTCTATAAAATATTATTAGGGGTTTTATTATGCGGCCCAGATGTGGTAATAAATTTATTTATAATTGGCATATCTGCGAAATTTATTTGATCATTGGTAGAAAGAGTTGTATTGTCTATAAGTGATTTTTAATTTCTAGTTGTTAATATAAATTTAATTTTTACCTTTGTTTTCTCTATGGAGTAGTTTAACATTATTAAAACCACTTTATAGATCTTAATAATGTTAAACTACTTCATTAGTATAGTATTTTTGAAAAAGTTGAAATAGCTCTTGAAAATACAGAAACATCTTTAGCAATGTTCTTGTCCGCTTCTCTATGGCAAAGAATTGCATTTCCATATGCAATATTTTTGAAAACCACAAAAAACAAATAATAAGCCTATGCTCAAAAGTTTCATTTCGTGTCGCTAGCAAACAATGATTTCTGCCTAGGCAAGTGCTTTCTACCTGGGCAAATAACCTCATGACTTTATTATTTAAAAGCCATTTGGCTGGTAAATGCATTTGTCAATGGTCCCTATTAGGTAACACGACTGTGATATATTTGATATCATATAAGGCGTACAGTGTGTTTTGCAGACTACAGTAAAAGCAAAAGCACGTGTAATTCAAAGTGTGTCTCGAAGTGCTATAAGGGTCATGCAAAACTGTCACATTGGGACGGTCATAGTTAGTTTTAGTTAGTTAAATCTTTTTTCCAACCATGGCTCCCCCCAATGAGGCAGTTTTGCATGACCGTCCGGTTATGCAAATATTTCTATTTCCATTTGCCAAAAAATTGCTTAGGCAAATAGAATCAAATGTTATTAGACTTAAATAGCATTTTAAAATGAAGTTACACCATTTGCCCAGGCAGAAGTCATTTGCCTAGGCAGATGCCACTTGCATAAAATAACCATTTGCCTGCGACCTAAATATTTTTAAATTTTTATGATCCGTCTTAAATCTTATGTTTTAAAAAAATGTAAAAATTGTAAAATTAATTAAAAATACCTTAAACCACTACATTGCTATATGACTTTTACTATTTTTAACGTCAAAATATGTTTCTTGTTTTAATACAAAAAATATTATATCCAAATAGGTACTAGCACAAATTATCAGAATACCCAGATGCGAAAGTGCGGCAAAATACGCTTACTTGTTTCTATGACCTTGAGAAAGAATAAATGGAAAATCTGCACCAATGCATGGATCGTAATATTTTTAATTTGTAAAAGGTTCAACCGCACCAAGGCGCTAAGGAGAGATATACTTTAATAGTAATTAATAATTATGCAGCTATGTGGGAAAAACGGGACAAAAGAATAATACATATATATATATATATATATATATATATATATATATATATATATATATATATATATATATATATATATATATATATATACAATTTAAAATTGTACCTATGTTTTGAAAGGTAAATATTGTTAGTAAATGTCACGTTTAGATCATTTTGTAATAAAATGCCTATACCTGGTTGCACAAAATATTTTAACAAACGATTAAACTAATGTGGGTTAAGAATGTTTAAAAAAAAGATTGTCTAAAAACTGCTTATTAAATTAATTAAAAGGTATTCCGTTTTACTAGCTTAATTGTTTATTGAAAAGTTTTGTGTAACTGGGGATTAAAATAAAATAATTGAAAGCAGAGTAACAAAAGTTTCTAAAGAAACCCCGACGCAATATTTTAAAACAATGCAGATGTTGTCATAGTAATAGGAGTATGTTATTTTTTAAATACTGAAAAAACACATAATTTTTTTTTATCTAAAATATAGCCTTTCAAATGGCAGTGCAGCTATAATTAAAAAATATATTTTCCTTTCTTTAGGCACATACTGATTAATATCAATAACTTTATAAACAAGTATTTTGTACAAAATTTGTATTAATGTTAAATAGTTAAAAAAAAAATACTTTTTATGATTTATTCAATATTTACCTGATAGAATAGTATTTTTTGGAAGGTTCTTAGAATTGTCTGTATTTCTTGATGATAATGGCTTGAAAAATATTGTCGGCACGGTAGTGTTAAATAGACGTTTTATTGCGGATGACAAGATAGAAATAAATTTATTTTTAAAATGATCTCCGCACAATTTATAATTCATCAGATTTTTTTTAAAAAATCCTCCCTTCCGGCAGACTTAAGCCAGACCTTTGCGCTAAAAAATATATTTTCATTATAGAAAAACCATCCAAATAATTATCCACATAAATACTTTTAATGCATTTTTATATTAAAAAGTATTATGGCTACGTGAACATTAATGTGCCCGATATTATCTATAGCCTGCACATCAACATGTACGGACTAATTAAAAATAACTTTATTATATAACAAAATATCACATTTATATTTACCTCAAGTGGTCCTTTGGGAATTTAAAAAGTGATTTTCCGCTCTCGGTACAGTATAAATATACACATTTATATCCCATACTAAACGGTAAAATAATGTAAGAAGACACTATACTAACACTTTAATAATAATAAAAAAAATAAAAGTTCACAAACAGCTAAACACAATTAACTAACTTATGCTCATGTTCTATACCAACAAAAATATGGGACTAACTGACACCTAGATGAGCATTGGGTCACGTACTAAATCGTGGGGTGTATATCCACCACGCAGTGGGAGGAACCATAGTGGTGAGCGATTTCAACGAACACGCTTAGTTTCGCATCTGGGTATTCTGATAATTTGTGGTACTAGTAAAATAAATAAAAATTTAAGTAAAACCATTAAGTATGGAATAAAATTCTAGTAGCCCTTGTGGTGAGTTTCTTTTTAATTCAATAAGTATAGATTAATAATACAATAACTAAAATAAACTAATTGTAAATTGTGTATTAATAAAAGTGTAAATATACTCTTAAATGTATATTTAATAGTAAAAAATAATTTATTTAATAAGCAAGTTTTAAAGATAGCATCAAGTAACTTGGCTAATATTTTCCTCTCGAGTAAAATGTTCCAACCAGAAATTATATTATTTTTTTGTTAAGCAATAATAGGCTTTATAAGTGTTAGGCCATGGCTATGATACCAAGGAGAAGCGGCGAGCGGATAGTGTCATATCTTTGTCCTGGTGGCCGGTGCTGGCTACCATATTTTGTGTTAAACAGCGTTTTGACACCAGTTTATATACATTAGAAGCGCTCCGCTAATAATATGTATTTGTTTCAAGCGGCAAGCGGCAGGACGTTTTTGCTCAGGTATGTTGCAGCCACCTGATTTAAAAATCCAAATTATTTTGGTGCTAACATAAAAATCAAAAGCAGGGCTCTACACTCTCCGCTCGCCGCTTAACGCTTGACGCTTGTTATCGTAGTCGTAGCCTTTCTTTAGTTTAGCTCTTTATATTCATATTTATTACCAAATATTTTTAGTATTATTTAATTATATTTAAATAGTTATTTTAAGTAATAAAATTACTAGTTTATTTTAAACTTATGTGATTTAGCAGTATTTTAAACAAATTACTTAGATTTAAGTTATTTATTGTAAGTCTGTTGTTAATTTAATCTTAACTGAATAAGAAAACGAATGATGTAATTCTGCTGTAAATGTAGTCTTATTTTATTTTTTATTATTTAAACCATTTTTATAAATTGTAAAAATGTATATTTTTCTAATAAATAAAATTACTTTTAATACCATGTGATTATTCTTTGTGCTCTGAAATTCAATCTACACATTTTTACCTTGATTGTTTAACCATCTAGCATAGGTAGCATATATCTACTAGAGGCAGCTTTGCCTGAAAAATAATTCTAGAACCTTTGTCTTTCGCCATCCTAACTGGGTTTTCCTATGGGACCACCGTGGAAGTGAGATCTTTTGAATAGAAAAATGATTTTTAAAATAGCTCCGCAATTGACAGAGTAATCAGTGTACAGGGTGTCCCATTTTGGTTTGTCCCTTATGGGAAACTTGGAAACCATAAGAGATATTAAAAATCCGATACCCCATCCTTAAGCTCTTTTTTGGAGAAAACATTTATGGTAAAAACAGATCATCGCTATCGCGAAAGCGTTTCAGAGATACAGGGTGATTCTCGATTTTTTCACTTTTTGAAAAGGTCCTGTAGCTTTGTTGTTATTACAGATACGAGAAAACTAATTGCACATTGCACTTTTTTCCGTAGAATCCAGTGGCGTAGCCAAAAATTTCTTTGAGCTGTAATTTTTGACATATGACCCAAACATGTTTTTTTTTATTAGGGACACCCTATAAATGATTAGGTAATTAAATTGCTTTTTTTTTTCTGAGTAAAATAATATATCATAGTAGGTGGTTTAATAGATTTTAACGTCAAATATTGGAAAAATTATGATTTTAAAAGACGCATTGCGGCTTCTATCTGTTTTTAAATTGTTTTATATTTTTTGTTTTAAAAGGAATCTGTCATCCCTTAGCTCAGGAGACATTTCCGTAGAAAAAAAAAAATAATAAAAAAAAAAAATAAAAAATTAATTTATTAATTCATTGTTTTTTTCTACGGCAATGTCTCATGAGTTGAGGAATGGCAGTATTGTCTTTTTCTAGTCTTCATTTTTGGTTTTAGGTCTATTTTTTGATTTAGTTTTGGTTTTCCAAATCTTTGTTTTTTAAATTTCTTTATAAAACAAATAAAAAAAAATAACTAACCGGAAATAACCATAACCCACCCATATAACATTTTTTGCCGGCGTTGTACATTTAATTTACTGGCATTGCCAACACTCTTTAATGGTAAGGCATTGGCAAAAGGTATCAAAAGACGCGAAAGTGGGCAATTGGCCGTTATTAGGCCACGTGTTGCAGATAAAGTGATGGCATCCGTCATTAATAAGTTATTGGCAAAAAAATGCGTTTAAGATGGTGGCATCCATCATTAATAAGTTATTGGCAAAAAGATAACAAAAAGACACGAAAGTGGGCAAAAGCAGATACTCCCAAGCAGCAAGCTGAAGTCTTATTGACGAAAATTGTCGCATATACTTTTTTTAAAAGCTAAAATGATGCGATATTTTATTTGAAAATTAAAATAGGATAAAACTCCTTACTGCATGCAATTTCCTTGCAATGCAAAGTACCATCTCTCGGAACACTGTCCAACTTGGAGATGCAGATTTTTACACTAGCCGAAGATATTTCTCTCCAAAGCTAAGTGAGATCACCTACCGCAGACCGCTCTCGAATTATTTTTGTCTAATGGGTACGGTTTAGACGATAAAAAGCGAAGATATTGCAGAAACGTAGTAGTTTATTGTCCATTACGCCATCTATCGGTATGTCAAAAAACTATTAAATATATATATAATATTTTTCATTAACACGTCTTTAAAACTTTTAATAAAGTTTTAAACAAAATGTTTACAGCTCCTAACAGTCTACTTGAATATCTTGCCTTCTCGACTAGCCATCACCAATTAATCACACAACACACACTTATTAGGTAATGAATTCATTTAATTATGTCTATTAAAAAACTTTTTTCTTTAAAAAAGAAACTAAAAAGCTAGAAAACCACGTAGCAAACAAATGCACAAAGCGGTCACCTTCGGTCGAAATTAACGTAGCTAATTTTACCATCATTTTATTTTTATTCGCTCCAAAATACATAATAAACATTTTGTTTGACCTAATTTTTATTTGCATGATTTTTAACAATAAAATGTTATGAAAAGGCCATTTCCTTTAAATTATGTAAAAAACATAAAATAATGTTGTTTAGCTGCCATTATAAATAGAACAGATCAAAAAAATTGCTTTAATGTTAGTTAAATACCAATGTTAATAATATGGTTTAAAAAGTATGAATATGCGTTGAAGGTTTGCTTTCAAAAATCCAATATTTATTTGCCTGCAACAAAAACGCGTGCTTTATTTAATCAGGATTTGTATGGCGCCATTTTTGTATGCTTGCCGGCAATTCGCCTGCATGTAAAATTTATTGGCAATTGAGTGTTAGTTAGGGTTGACTTTTTAATGCGTATTAGATGTTGGCATAATATTGCCACCAATTGCCAATGTTTTACCATCAATGCCAATATGAAAAATGTACATTACCGGCAAATAGTGTTTGCTGGGTAAGTGCGTAAAATATAGTCAAATATTGTTTTACATAAAATTCATCATTTTTGTAATTAAAAATAAAGTTCGAATAGGGCGCTAATCTGTGGATTTAAAGACAAATCGAAATACTTCAGAAACAAATTAAAGAATCCGAAGATTGAAATTGCGGAAATTGCTTGTCATAGTGGCAAAATCGTCTGCACCGCAGCGGAAACCATTGCTTCGAAGGCGGAAATTGGTTTTCTCTGGTCTCGACTAAGGTATTTATCTAAACTCGGCATTAGGAAATTAGGACATTTTTATAAACATTTCTTAAATTAAGGTAGTTCTACCGATACCACAAGAGGCAAATGAGTGCTTAAGGTAATTTAACTACTTTGGTATTTACATTTGGCAACGCTGCGTAAAAACAATACAAATCATACGCAAAAATCTACTGCAAAAGCATCTTTAAACAAGTTATAGGTTTTAAACTGTTAAGCATGTAAAGTTTTTGTTAACTAACGTAAATGTTGATACATCGGATTATTGTCGTCGAATTGTTCGCTCGGAAAGAACATATTTTTAATTATTGCGGATATTTAACGTATGTCCTAAAAGTTTTGGCACAAAACTCATTGTCTTTAATTTTAACAAAAACAAAATAATATCAAGTTGTCTTTGAAAACAAAAGTTTATTTACTGTCAGTTGAGATTTATTTATTTTGAAGTTTTCGCTTTAAGATGTCGTATAAATTAGAAATAAGAAAAAGTATCTACAAGTTAGTTGGGCGGATACCCAAAGCTCAAATTTGTCGAATATTCCAGAATGAAAACATTTCACGCAGAACCATTTATAGAACAATAGCGGAGTGCGAGCAGGGAATACCATGTCTGAATCTCCCAAAAGTGGAAGACCACAGAGGTCAGAGAGATTGGTGAGAAGAGCAAAAACCAGATTGGAATGTCAACGAGGAGACTGGCTAGGCAATACAGATCTTCTAAGAGTACGATATCGTTGGAATTGAGGAGGACCGGTCTTAAATATCATCAGAGTGCCCCAAATACTCTCAAGCGCAGCTTCTTCGTATACCAAGATAAATATTGTGTCCCAAATCTTTTAGGACATACGTTATTATCACTCATTGGATCTTGTAACAGAAAAACTTCTTGGACTGGCATGAATTTTTTTATGTCACATATACTGTATTCGATAAACTTTTTCGGGCGCAGCATAACGTTGTGGAGGCGTTGCCACACAAATGTAATAAAACAAAAAAAAGATTTTAAAAAGTTTAGACAAATACCCGTAAAAATTTAATAGTTAAATTAATTAAAGGCCAAATATCTCGAGCGATATCTCTTAGCGATTTGATTTTTAGATTTTTTTGTAGAAATTTAAATTTTCAACAACTTTTTTATTTTCCTTTATTGTAAAGCTCTTTTGATTTATAAAAAAATGACAGAAAAACGGGATTTTATGAAAAAATTGAGTTTAGTGTCTCCCACTACCTTGACTGTGTAATTTACGATTTTTCTCTATAAAAAGGTCAAAGTCTATGTGTTTTCTAAATGGAAAATCTTCACATGCTTTGAGAGGAGAGAGAACTTAATATTATTTCTGGAAATTTTTTGGAGACATTTTCCAACAACATTTCACGATGGAACAGAAAAAAAAATTGTCGCAAAAAAATCACCCTGCTATCCATTCTTAATGACACTTTCCATAGTGCATAATAAATTTTGTAAATAATGGCGTGCCCTAAGTATTGCGTCTCGTGCCATCCCTGCCTTAGATTAATAATAACAAAGATGAACAGTGGCGTAGCTTGGACTAATATAGACGTGGGGGAAGTCGCATCAGTGAGATCCCTTGTTTTCGCTGCCGAGATTTATCTAAAAAGTCAATCTTACCAAACATGCCCCAGACCTTAGGCCTTAGACCTTAAAATAGGGCCGGGATAACCCATGCACTGAAGCCGCTCAGATATTGTGCGCCCTGCCTTTTTACGTCTGGGTGATCAGTCAGACAGGACCAACAGCTTAACCTAGGTTCCAAATGGTCCTATTTACGACAGAATTTTAGGGCAGAAATAGATTAAAAGATATATAAAAAGTTTATAAAAACTTTTCAAAAACTGAAAAATTTCAGAAACACTCATTTTAGTACAAATTGTTTGACTAAATATAAACCTTGTTTAAATAAGTATTTATTATTTTTGTTGCAAAATTAAAAGGAGAAAATTTCCAATACAAAATAAAAAACATAATTTTAAAAATAAAAAGTTTACGCAATATTTCTATAATGGTCTAAAAATATTCAATTAATATTCAATTAATACACTCCTCAAAAGAATTATCGCATATGCTCGATTTCTTCCATAAGCTTCAATACAAAAATGCTTTCATTTAAATGGCCATATCTCTTTTAATTATTAAGTTATCAAGACAATTAAAAACGAAAATGTTAAGGAAAGGTGGAGCTATAACTTTATCGTAACCGTTGTTATTTACTGTTTACCAATACATCCTACGGGGTGATAAAATTAAAAAACAAAAAAACAAAAATTTTAATTGCCCCGTATGATGTGCTGTTGAAAGGGAGTAATCAAATTTGTGATTATAAAATATCAGAAATGAGTAAGGGTATAATTTATTTACAAATTATATTCGTCCCAATTAATAGCACATTATACAGGCCGGTTAAAAATTATTATTTTTTTCAAAAAAGTTTTATCGCCCCGTAGGATGTATTGGTAACAGTAAATAACAACGGTTACGATAAAGTTATAGCCCCACCTTTCCTTAACATTCTCTTTTTTATTTGCCATGATAACTTAATAATTAAAAGAGATATGGCCATTTAAATGAAAGCATTTTTGTATTGAATGTATCGAGCATATGCGATAATTCTTTTGAGGAGATATTAAACAAACAAGATACAGAAAAATATTTACGGCCGTATTTACTAAGCTCCAGCTAATATTTATCTGACTGATAACCTTCAATGCCAATGCCAAAAAGCAGGCTATCAGTCTGATAAATATTAATTAAAGCTTGGTGAATACGGCCAGTAAATATATTTTTTGCCTAATCTAAAGAAGCACAAAAATTTTACACATTTACACAGTCAGTGATGTTTTGTTTTTGTTAGTAATATTTCTTTGGTTGCCGCTCGGTACGCCACTGGGCTTAATAAATGTAATTAGGTTAGTGACAAATTACCCTTCTAAAAAAACATTTTTAAAAGTTTAATACCCTGTATTTTAAGGACGAGGAATTTACGGACCTATGTATGTTTGTATAAACTTTTTTTTTTATATTTTCAATAGACGAATCCGTTTTTAAATTTTCCCCACAACATTTCGTAACACCCTGTATATTAAAATATGTCTTTTAAATTAAAGTATACATTCTGTAAAGCATAAAATGTATGTGTTGCTTCTCAGAATTTTCATGTTTTCGCTGAAATTGCATAATATTTGGCGCATTACATTTTGCAGGAAAAACCACAGCTGTTCCTGTAACTCCTGTCTGTTTTTCCATCAGAGCGTTACATAGTCTGCTAGAAAATGATATATAGGATGCATCCTTAATATCTTTGTTTTTCTAGAGTAATAAAATAAAAATAGATTACAATAGATTGGATGTATTTATAGCTCTTAATAATTAATTTGCATTAAATTTACCATACTAGATGAAATAAATGTATTATTTATAGTTTGTTTCAATAGTTAAGAGGGTCCTCCGGGCTTAAAAGTAAAATGAATATGTGTGAATGTAGGTGAAAAAAAGTAAAGACCTTCTTTTGGGCCTCCCCATATAACATTTTTGCCAGCGTTGTACATTTAATTTACTGGCATTTCCAACACTCTTTAATGGCAAGGCATTGGCAAAAGGTATCAAAAGACGCGAAAGTGGGCAATTGGCCGTTATTAGGCCACGTGTTGCAGATAAAGTGATGGCATCCGTCATTAATAAGTTATTGGCAAAAAAATACGTTTAAGATGATGGCATCCATCATTATTAAGTTATTGGCAAAAAGATAACAAAAACACATGAAAGTGGGCAAATGCAGATACTCCCAAACAGCAAGCTGACGTCTTATTGACGAAAATTGTCGCATATACTTTTTTTAAAAGCTAAAATGATGCGATATTTTATTTGAAAATTAAAATAGGAAAAAACTCCTTACTGCATGCAATTTCCTTGCAATGCAAAGCACCATCTCACGGAACACTGTCCAACTTGGAGATGCAGATTTTTACACTAGCCGAAGATGTTTCTTTCAAAGCTAAGTGAGATCACCTACCGCAGACCGCTCTCGAATTATTTTTGTCTAATGGGTACGGTTTAGACGATAAAAAGCGAAGATATTGCAGAAACGTAGTAGTTTATTGTCCATTACGCCATCTATCGGTATGTCAAAAAAACTATTAAATATATATAATATAACACACTTATTAGGTAATGAATACATTTAATTATGTCTATTAAAAAACTCTTTTCTTTAAAAAAGAAACTAAAAAGCTAGAAAACCACGTAGAAAACAAATGCACAAAGCGTCCTTCGGTCGAAATTAACGTAGCTAATTTTACCATCATTTTATTTTTATTCACTAAACATTTTGTTTGACCTAATTTTTATTTGCATGATTTTTACCAATAAAATGTTATGAAAAGGCCATTTTCTTTAAATTATGTAAAAAAACATAAAATAATGTTGTTTAGCTGCCATTATAAATAAAACAGATCAAAAAAATTGCTTTAATGTTAGTTAAATACCAATGTTAATAATATGGTTTAAAAAGTATGAATATGCGTTGAAGGTTTGCCTTCAAAAATCCAATATTTATTTGCCTGCAACAAAAACGCATGCTTTATTTAATCAGGATTGGTATGCCGCCATTTTTGTATGCTTGCCGGCAATTCGCCTGCATGTAAAATTTATTGGCAATTAAGTGTTTATTTAGGGTTGACTTTTTAATGCGTATAAGATGTTGGCATAATATTGCCACCAATTGCCAATGCTTTACCATCAATGCCAATATGAAAAATGTACATTGCCGGCAAATAGTGTTTGCTGGGTCGTTAAACGAAAAAACTAAGGAGAAGAAGAAAAATATGTAATGAATCTAGATGCAAAGAGGTAAATACTCTAATCTTGAGATTAAGGCCCTACGTTAGTTTTTTCCCTAGAGCAAACCTAGCTACGCCACTGTCAAGATATTGGACTTTAAAGTCGGTTGATTTCTACAAAACATGTAATAATGTTTTGAAAATAATTTTTATATTAAACGAAAATAAAGAAAAGGCTTTTAAAATATTACCTACCTAAATTTGCAAATATCCTATTTTAAGTCCAATTATCACTTACAAGGAAACAAAGGAAAAATGAAAAAAGAAAAGGGACACCTTTGCCGATTTTGTTAAAACTGCAATATGGCGTAGTAGATCAAAAAATAAAAGACAAGTATTTTTTAATCGGTCAATAGCACTTTTAAAGAGTAAAGTACACCACCCTTAATATTTTATCAATTATGTTAAAATCAAATTAAGATAACTTTACGAAATTAAAGCCATAATTTTATTTATTAAAAATTTTATCTACCCTAATTTATTTTTTCTCAAGATATAAAAAAAACAATTTTGAGGGTGGAAATCAACGTGTGCAATTAACTCCTAAAAGTTTTTAATGGTGGATACCTGGGATAGTTTACTTGTTAGATCCTTTTGCTTTTGACCACTTTAATTACAAAAATATCTCGAATTATTCAACAAATGCGCATCATATATGGCAAAATAAAGAAAAAGTTAAATTAGCTTAATTCTGATAGGAACGCAAACAGTGTTTTTTAAGAATTTTTTACGTATAGATTTTACTACCATTTACTTATATTAAGATCAGCATGAACGACAGTTTATTTTAGACACCTTAAATAGTAATTTATGTAACAAGTGCATAAAGTGATACTTTTCTTTTTACGAATAGGAAGTTTGACAGCACGAGCCGTTAGGCGAGTGCGGGCAATCCCATGAGTAAAAAAGACACTTTATGCATGTGTTACATACTATATTTTTCTACGACCGTATAAAATTTTTCCTAAATACCATTTTAAACATGTTTTATTTATGCAAACTTTGCAGAACAGCTATTATATTCCAACACAAAATCACAGCTTTCTTATTTTTTAAGAGACAATTATTCTTTTTATAACTATGCATTTATTATTAAAATTTTAGAAAATTGTATGTACTTACTTTTGTAAAAATAATACTAAAACAGTATAAATTCCCTTTCAATTTCTTAGTCATCCAAATTTATTATTACTAATAGTTTTCAATAATTTTTATTGCATTTATTTACAAACTGTAAAATTTTTAAACTAGTGACACATAAACTAAAAGAAATAATGACGAAATCAAAGGTAACTTGGCCGCTTGGTTCAGTTGATGTCGCGTTTACTGTTACATTGCATAAATTGATATTTAAGTATATTGTAGTAGGCATTAAAACAAAACACTGATTTAAAGTATGAAAAGAAGCTTTAAAGTGGTAAACAAGTTATCTTCGAAACGAGACAGATTTGAGAAAATCGCCGAAACACATCAAGATATTTATTAAGGGGGAAAGTTTTTACAAAAATTGGACGGCGCCCCTTTAACCCCTTAACCACCAGGGCCACCACCCCAAAATTCTTAAATGAGAAGGCGGGTCGAGTGATACATCATTTTAAAGCTCCTGACGAGTACTTTATAACCCTAGAATATGAAGTCAATATCTTCACCTATTACAAAATGGCGGTACTTTAATAATTACCTGAGTTGGATGGCCATATTTCCGAAACTAATAAAGTTAGATGTACCTAATGTGGTGTTTTCTTAAAGCTCTTTTAAAGGTCTTTTTAATGGTGATACTGGTAGTACCATACAGGGTAGAAAAAAAGTACATATTTTTTTATTTAAGAACCCTGTATATTATTTTAACATTAAAAAGATCTTTAAATAAGCTTTAAAAAATACCACATTCAGTACATCAGGTATTTGGGTAATTTTTATATATATCTATGGTATTAGATTTATGATATAGGGAAGCACCGGTTTAAATTTAGACACTGGCTAAACTATCGCTGGCGGTCAATTATAAGAAGAAATCCGCCGCCTGGCGGTTCTATCTACAGTGTGGGCCAAATAAAACTTGCACACTTTTTACCTAATAATAATTTTTATCTGTTGCGCTTAGCTTTTTTATTTTTGAGGAGCTAACAGGTAGATATGTTTTCTCTATGTTTGCCAATTTTGGTCAAATAGATTTTAGCAGGACTGGACTTACGGGACATTTTTCAAAATGATACATTAAACTTCGTTGAAAAAAATTTTTATTTACAATTAGGTTAAAATGTTTATTTTTAATTAATTTACTGTTTAGTTTGGTCAGCATCCAACTCAGTTACCATGGTAACCTAACATTTTGATTTTCAAAGGACACTAAAAAAGTTCTTTTTAAAATCGAGAGAAATGCATGCTTTATGGGAAGCATTATTTCTCAAAAATAATTTTAGTTTTTTAATCCTCTAATTATTGATAGATTTGCTTTTAATAAATTATATTCCATAGTTTGTCTACAAGAAAAAAGGTCCGGGGGCGGCTTTTTTCTTATAATTGATTAGTGCCACCGGCGGTCGCGCGAGTGTTTAACTAATCTTCACAATATTCTTTTATTTAATACAATTTTTTAATTTTTAATTTACGCACAATGGTAAACAAATTTAAAAATAAAATGCTTTGTGTTTTTAATCAAAACACATTTATTGTCAAAATCCTGTTTTTACATATTTCGGATATTTTAAAATAAAAACCAACAAAATCAACATGGTGAAATATTAACAAGTGCCTATTGTCATAGAGGTACAAAAATAAAAACTAGTTTAAACTAATAGGAATAATAAAAAAACTACTGAAAATATTCAATTAAGGTTTTAAACTACGTAAGTCTATTGTTTTTTTTTATGCTAGACAGTTTGTATACAACGAGGACGTTAGGTATAGTAAGAACATTTTAAAAGCGCAAATTTGGTACCCTTTAAAAATAATACAAAAAAACATAAAAAAGACCGCCTGCAATCGAAATATTTTATAAAAAGGCGTCGGTACCCTTTACAGCCATGCGCCAATACACTATGGGATAGAAATCCATTATTTTGGCCAAAAAGCAACTTTGAAATTTTAATGGCTCATGCTGTGTATTTCAAAGTAGATACTTTAAACTACATGTACGCAAAATTATAAAAGGATATGACGACTTTTATTGGGGTAATAAGAAACTTGAAAATGTATTTTAAGTTAACATAAATATACAACATTTAATCTCTTAGTTTATTATTACCCTTGATTACTAAAAAACTAAAAGAGTTTAAATAATAAGAGCTATTGTTGTGTTTCCGATGCAGTCTCGCGATGTCTCGCTACTTTTGTCAAAGATTTTTTTACCTTTTTCTTTATCAGTTTTTGTACTTACAATTGCCTTTCTACTTTTTGCTACTTCTGAGTGTAAGGACAGATACAAGATTTTTATAATTTACAAGGTTTTTCATTTTAAAATTTAATATGTTTTGTCCTACACTGTATATCCTAAAAGATAAAAGCATTCTGATGAAAGATATGGATTCTACAGAATCTACCCAACAAAACAGTGTTTTTTTAAGTATTTTATACGTTAAAAAATAAAAAAAGTTGGGAAGATGTATCTCTATTACGCTTCTAAGAATAATTTAAAATTATTTTTCAGATTTTGATGGTCATATTTCCGAAACTAATTGAGATAGACACATCAAATGTAGTATTTTTCTAAAGCATTTTAAAAGATTTTATTGGTGGTGATATAATATTCAGGGTATTTCATTTAAAAAATCATACCTATTGTCGTACCCTGTATATCATATGAGATAATAATCATCGGATTACTGATTAGAATACTACCGAATTAACCAAACAAGCTGACATTTATAATAACATATAATAAGTTTTAGGTTTCCAAAAGCATTTGTAATAATTTATAATATTTTTCCAGTAAAAAGCACCTTATTTTAAATTAGATTGGTAAGTTTCAGAATTTTGTCCAAAAAAATTAATTTCTATCCCATAGTGCGATGACCACCTGCATCAACCGGCATATCATAAAAGAAATATAGCAAAGGCGGCCGCGAGAGACAAGCATGCCGATTTATTTGCTTTAAACTTTTTTGTGATTTTTTTCTTATCAAAGAGCACCGAATTTACATTTTTAAACTGTTTCTTCTATAACTTAACACTTTTTGGTTTTCCTTTTTTTAAGTACAAAGTTATTATTAATAACTAAATAATATTAGGCCTAATTTAGACTTATAAATATTTTATTTATTTAAATAATTTATTTGTATAGCTAAAGCTAAGAGAAAAAAACAACTATTATTACATATAACACAATTCAATAAAAATATTTTCTGTTTCTAAAACGGTTATTAACTAGTAATATGATTTTATTGGATTGGAAATGTAACAGTTATATTTTTACGATATTACTAACATTTGATATCAACACTTTACATACAGTGTATCTACGTAAGTTGGCGTCATAAGCTTTGCATGGTCCAAAACCTAAAATTTAATCGTAAGATATCAAATTGTGTCAGTCATCTACGATGCTTGGCTAAAAACTTTATTTTAACTCGTGAGTAAAGTATCTTTATTTTTGCAAATATCGCAAATTTTAGTCCAAAAAATATTTCAATTTAAAAATTACGTCTAAAATACAATTTCGTTTATTTCAAAAAAAAAAAAAAAAAAAAAAAAAAAAAAAAAAAAAATTGTTTTTTTTTCTGTCAAAAACGATAAAATTTAAGTTTGTACATTAGTGCATTGTTCACTCTTTTTGTTTTGATAACAATAAATCTAAAAGTTTATGTCCTGTGACATTAATAATCATGAAATGTTGTGCACAGAGTTTCTTTATGAGAATTAATGTATGTGAGAATTACCCTTTTGATTGGCAGTTCTGTTCAAAGTTGGTAGCATTATCAGCTGATGACAGAGTCGTGCCTTGTCGAAGCTTTGTTTGGTAAAAAATGTGGAAATTTGCCATTTTCATTTTGGTTGTATATTTTGCAAGGATTTCCAGTTTTTAATGTTTTTGGTTAGTTTAGAGACTTCACATATTATTGGTTCGGACTCGTTTTATTTTAGAGATTTTGATAGTGTTTAGTCGAATAGTTTTCAGTCATTCGTGTTTTAATATACATATGATACAGATGAGGGTCCGCTAATTAATGGTACACAGAAAAACCACAGATTTCTTATACGAAAATACCCATTTAGGATTTAAACAAACATACCTATATCCAAAAGTTAATAATAAGGAAAATACGGGGTGTTAAAGGGATATAAATATTTTTTATTCATGCATTTCGATAATTTCTGATATGTTTTAAACATTTTAATAAAACTCGGTATCCAGAAGTTTTTAGATATTAGCTATTTATATCTGAGCAGTTGTAATTATAGCTAATACGATGTTATTGAAGGTACATACTTTCGGGTGCACTGAACAACTAAAACGTGAATACCTTAAAAACGGTTGTCAAGACCGATTCTTACTAAGTATACCTTTTTTGTGCAGAAAGCATAGAGAAGCTTACTAGTTTACATACATACAGAGTAGTAACAAAAAATTGGGTAGTTTTAGAGAATTTTAAGTAGTGTACCCATCGCCCTCTAGTCTACACACAAAAATTAATATTTGATCTGAAAAGCTAATGTTTAACAACCCCTAGATACCGCTTTATTAAGATATTTAAAAAGGGGGAACAATTATCGAAATATATTTACTTTTTCTTTTTACTATGACACCCCCGTATCTTCCCTATTATAAACTTTTGGATATTAGGTATGTTTGGTTAAATCTTAATATTTTGGCATAAGGAATCTGTGGTTTTTCTATGTACCATTCATTAGCGGACACCCTGTATACAAAGTTTTTAAAATGGTTTTTGACTTACGGAACCAAGAAAATGTTTTGCTCTGCCAGGTACCTCATCGTCCTGTCGTCGCTTTGATAATTTTGAATTTTCAATACCTACTTAAACCACATTTATATTTTTGTTTTAGGTTATGCCTATTAAAATAATCCAATAAATTTTGTTTACAACATACATTTCTTTTTTGTTTTCTCCTTAATTCTACGCCACTGATCTGCCTAAAATCAAACATGGCCGAAAATGGCTCGACTTGACGTCACAGCCGCGCTAGCCAATATGGCGAATGTCGTGACCTTATCTCATCAATCGACTTTGGTTGTGCATTAATAAATGTACAAACCTAAATTTTCACCATTATTGCAGACAAAAAAGAAAACAGATTTTTTGTAAATAAACAAAACTGCATATTTAAAAATAATTTTATTTTCTAACTTAACTATATAACTTTTTTTTTAATAATAGCAAAAATACAGGTGCTGTACTCTTAAGCAATAATTACATTTTTGGCCAAACCTCGTAGAGGGTGATACAATTTGATATCTGATGATTGTATTTTAGGAATTTGGCCATGAAGAACTTTACAAAGAATTACTTTTTTGTAAAATAAATAATAAAAAAGTTTCCCATATGACTCCAACTTACTAAACTACTACTACTACAAAATTTCAGAAGGTGACACACTGTATATTTTTTTTTATTTTATCTAACAGCAAACCATTATTATCATTATTATTTTTTTTTATTTTTAAATATCCTAATATAATTTTATAACTTATTATTTTTTTATTTATAAAAAGCCAACAAAAATTTTTTTTTAATAAATAATTATTTGTATTATAATTTTTTAGTGTCGTGAGTGAAACAGATTAAATACAGTTTTTTATAATTTTCAATTTTAACAGTTAATTAGGTAATTGTACCAAAATTTTTGCACAAAGGTGATTTATACAGGGTGTCTTTAAAAGGTCTGTACAAAATGCCATCACAAATTCCTTGGACTAAAATACAGGGTGTCAAAGTTCCTATTTTATTTTAGTTATTTTTAAATATATATTTTATAAAATATTTTTCCACAAAAATTCAGTATTAGGAAGTTTTTTGCTTATTTTCAAAGTTTGTAACAATTTTTTCTTTTGCCTCGGTTTATTCTAATTTTAGTAAAGTATTTTTTATTCTTTCATATTTTTTGTACCAAAAAGGTATACTTGATAAATAAAGCTACGAGCAACCGTTTTTGAGATATATCAGATTAAACATTTTATTTGATACAAAACTTTGTTAAGCCACTTAGCCACTTGGTAGTGTCCAAAAGGTGTGTACAAAATGCTACCACAAAAAGGACTGTATGTTGTAAACAAAATTTATTGGATTATTTTAATAGGCATAACCTAAAACAAAAACATATTAATGTGGTTTAAATATTGAAAATTAAAAATTATCAGCAGAGCAAAACATTTTCCATGGTTCCGTAAGTCAAAAACCATTTTAAAAACTTTGTATGTGTCCGCTAATAAATGGTACACAGAAAAACCACAGATTCCTTATGCCAAAATATTAAGATTTAACCAAACATACCTAATATCCAAAAGTTTATAATAAGGAAGATATGTCATAGTAAAAGAAAAAGTAAATTTATTTCGATAATTGTTCCCCCTTTTTAAATATCTTAATAAAACGGTATCTCGGGGTTTTTAAACATTAGCTTTTCAGATCGAATATTAATTTTTGTGTGTAGACTAGAGGGCGATTATTTAAAATTCTCTAAAACTACTACCAATTTTTTGTTACTACTCTGTATGTATGTAAATTAGTAAGCTTCTCTATGCTTTCTGTACAAAAAAGGTATACTTAGTAAGAATCGGTCTTGACAACCGTTTATAAGGTATTCACGTTTTAGTTGTTCAGTCAATATCTCCTAAAAAATGTTTTAGGAGGTATTGGTTCAGTGCACCCGAAAGTATGTACCTTCAATAACATCGTATTAGCTATAATTACAACTGCTCAGATATAAATAGCTGATAGCTAAAAACTTCTGGATACCGAGTTTTATTAAAATGTTTAAAACATACCACAAATTATCGAAATGCATGAATAAAAATACTTTACTAAAATTAAATATATCGAGGCAAAAAAATTATGACACTTTAAACCTAAACAATGGACGTGGCGTCCTCTATATTTTATAACAAAAACATTAGCACAGTTTGATTTCTCACCCTAAAAATATTTTAATACTAAATTTTGTAAAAAAATATTTTAAAATGAGTATTATATTTAAAAGCAACTAAAATAAAGTAAAAATTTGACACTCTGTAGGTATCTTGCAAACGACTATAAGATAAATTGGTTTAGATCGTCGTCGTATTTTGGTCCAAGGAATTTATGATATGATTTTGTACAGACTTTTTAGAGACACCCTGTATGTACTTGTTGGCATTTTATTATAATTATTATTATTCAAAATATCTTGGGTAATTTTCTAGAAACCTAAGACCACTCCGAATTTGACGAAATTTGGTATACGGGGGTTTTTGGGGCGCTGATCACGAATCTGAAAAGAATTTTTTGGCGGAAACGTTTCGTTCTTGAAATATTCATCATCAGACTTGAAATTTAAACTAATCCTATTTTTACAATATTCCCCTTCTTTTTGCACACAATTCTTTTTAAAGCTAAAGTGGCACACAATATTTAATTTTCAACTTTTAAAACCCCGTTTTTACGTAGTTTACATTATTTTTGCATTTAATTGCATAGCTATACTTTGAATCCTTTTAATTCCAGTGTGCCATGAAGCCCTATGTGTATGTATGGTTGCCGCATTATCAAAGAAAAGCCACGCAATTTAATGCAAAAATAATGTAAAAACGTAGAAAAACGGGGTTTTAAAAGTTGAAAATAAAATATTTTGTGACACTTTAGCTTTACATTAAGAATTGTGTGCAAAAAGAAGGGGAATATAGTGAAAATAAGCTTAGTTCAAATTTGAACTTTGATGATGAATATCTTGAGAACAAAACGTTTCCGCCAAAAAATTCTTTCAGATTCGTGATCAGCGCTCCAAAAAAAAAAAACCCCTTATATAAAATTTCATTAAAATCGGAGTTGCCGCAGGTTCCTAGAAAATTACCATATCTTTTGATACTAAGCACAAACTATATATTTTTGGGAAATTGTACATTTTCTGTCAAACTGAAAAAGTAAGTAAAAAGAAAATAATGACGCATACGAATTCACAAAAATTTTTAAGATTTGTAGGGTCCGCCCATTTAGTAAAGAAGCCACTAAAGTCATCATTATCTGTGCGAAAACTTCTGTATCTCTCTTTCAATTGCGGCTTCGTTACCACGAAAGTCGGCATTATAAAGTTAAGATTTTAAATAAAAACTATCATTTTAACGACAGGTCAAGGGAGTAACTGAAGATTTCGCGCAGATAATAGAGACATTTTGCACCTCTTAAAACAGACTTTTTTGGCCTCCTTATGGTTATCGTTATTGAACATAACGAATACGACAGCAGTTTTAGACAGAGATTTTGCAGCCTCTTTTAAGAAATTTATATTGCGTTTGCGCTTTCGACACATAACCTTATTTTTGCCTGTGGTTCACCGATTTTAAAGTTAATGAAAAATCCGTATTTACATGTATTCTTCATAAGATATAAATTGATAATTAAATATATGTAAACACTTCTGTTGATTTCGTTTTTTAAAGTAGATGCAAACAATACAGTATAAACAAAATACAAAAATTAAGGTTAAGTTTGGTAGTAGAATAAAAAGCAAGTGTGCCAGATTGTAACATCTAAATTAATTACTGATTTAGAATATCCGTAAAAGTGCAAGTCCGTTTTAATTTCTTAACACTATTTGATTTTTACTATTGCTATAAATTTTTCGCTAATTAGAGCCTATGTATAAATGATATTTTAATTAATACGGCATGAAAATTTTAACCTTTTAAATAATTGATATTAAAATTTCTACAATCCGGCAACCACACAGTTTAACAATAACGATAACGATAAGCTCTTCGGTATTCATCCGTAATTAAAGGAGTCCGGTATGGTTAATAACGATAACGGATCATGTTTGCGTTACTGCGCAGTCTCAGAATAACGTTAACCACAACGGAATTGCAAAATAAGGGGGCAAAATGTCTCTAATGATGACGTCGGTGGCTACCCTAAAGGTTGTTAAAGTAAATATAGTAATTTCTGTTTATCAAAAAAGCCGTTTTTTAATGTTTGTGGGTACCCTGTCCAGTCCAACAAATTTATGGATTTAAAACTAACTTGCAGTTTTAAATCTTTTTATTATTTGAGATATACTTTAAGACCGTTTAACTATCTTACGTTCTTTGGTAAAAAATATTTTGGAGAATCTTTAAAAAACAAATTAATTTAAAGCAGCTTATAAAAATTTCAGATTTTATTAATAAAGTGTATACAGGGTGTTTCTAAACAAATGCGAACAATTTTGGGAGGTGTTTTTGCACCAAAAAATAGGAAAAAAAACTTCATATAAACATGTGTCCTAAACGTCATAGTTTTTAAACTACGGGGTGCTATTATTTTTTAATGGTTTTTTTATAATAACCTTTATACCCTTTCGGGAATTTTTTAAAAATTTGGAAAAACGACCCTTTGCACCAGAATACATTTTTAGCATACAAGAAAATAAAATAATTTTAACCAGTGTCGTCCATGAGGAGTTCAACGTAAATATTTTTTTAGAAAAAAATGAAACGCCACTGCATTTTTCTATATGATCTCCTAACATTTTTTTTGTTTGATGTACGGTCTTCGAGTTAATCAATAAAAACCATTTTTTGGCATGGTCAGTTTGTTTTGCTAATTTGAAATTATACATAAAAAATTTTTTTCATTATTTATTCTATAATTAGATAGAAATTTGACGATGCCTAAAATGTTTCGCATTTGTTTAAAAATCCTGTATACCAGATGCTATTGGCGTAAAGCAAAAGATTTTGCTTTAAAAAAATTGTGTTTTAAAATTTGCACAAAATAAAATATTTTTGGTTAGCTCTCAGTTAGAAAAAGTTAATTTCCAAAAATAAATAGTTCATTTGTATTTTTTTTAAGGATTTGGTTAAATTTTATTCATAACCTTAACTTTTACAAAATAACCTGTATTTTTTAAACACTAAATCAGCTAAAAAATTTTAAATCTGCAATTATTTCATGCAAGAATTTTAAATTCGTCAAATTAAAGAATTATTGCAACAAAGAAGATAAATTGATTTGACAATAAAATTTATAAAATTTTTTGAAAAAATCAAATAAATGATTCACCTTTAAGTCTTACATTTATTATTGAAGGAGGGCTTACCAAAAAATTAAGTGTTTCTTTTTACGCCAATAGCGTCGGGTTTGTGTAATGCAAAAAATTTAATATTTTAGACCTTTATTATATATATACAGAGTGTTCATTTAAAAACTTTCCATTCAAGTTATCTTCGAAACGAGACAGATTAGAGAAAATCGCCGAAACACGTCAAGATATTTATTGAGGGGGAACGTTTTTACAAAAAATTTGACGGCGCCCCTTTAACCCCTTAACCACCAGGGCCACCACCCCAAAATTTTTAAATGAGAAGGCGGGTCGAGTGATACATCATTTTAAAGCTCTTGACGAGTACTTTATAACCCTAGAATATGAAGTCAATATCTTCACCTAGTACAAATGGCGGTACTTTAAAAATTACCTAATTACCTGATTTGGATGGCCATATTTCCAAAACTAATAAAGTTAGATGTGGTGTTTTCTTAAAGCTCTTTTAAAGGTTGTTTAATGGTGATACTGGTAGTAATATACAGGATAGTAGAAAAAGTACATATTTTTTATTAAGAACCCTGTATATTATTTTACCATTAAAAAGATCTTTAAATGAGCTATAAGAAAATACCACATTAAGTACATCTAACTTTATTAGTTTCGAAATATGACCATCCAAATCAGGTATTTGGGTAATTTTTAAAGTACCGCCATTTTGTAATAGGTGAAGAAATTGACTTCATATTCTAGGGTTATAAAGTACTCGTTAGGAGCTTTAAAATGATGTATCACTCGACCCCCCTTCTCATTTAAGAATTTTGGGGTGGTGGCCCTGGTGGTTAAGGGGTTAAAGGGCACCGTCGAATTTTTTGTAAAAACGTTCCCCTCAATAAATATCTTGACGTGTTCGGCGATTTTCTCAAATCTGTCTCATTTCGAAGATAACTTGAGTGGAAAGTTTTAAAAACACCCTGTATATTAGGAACATTAAAAAATAGAGGTGCAACAATAGTTTGTGTAAGTTGGTATACTCATAATTTTTATTATTGTTTAAAATTATTCCAAAAAAATTTTTATGTAGTTAAAGCGCTCGGTATATTAAATATAATATAGCTTATTCTAGGCAAACCTAAATAAATGATTATTTCTCTTTTTGATTTTAGACCTTGTACAGAATCACAAAATACTATACAAAAATTTACATCGTTTATCTAACTACGGTCTTTTCTGCTCTTTCCTAAACCTTTTCTCGTAAACAATTTAAAACCGTCTTTTGTATACCGTACATCGGGATCCTCAATAGGTATTTGTGTCCTGGAACATTGTAGTCGGGCTGAATGCGGGTCCAGTATTATGGAGAGCTGCTCCAGATCTCCCTGTAAATAAAGGGGCTGTATGGTTTTGATATACCTACGTTGATTAAAGTTGGGGGACTCAGACGAGGAGGTTTTTAAAGCTCATTCGGTGGTAAGAAAAAGAATTTTTTTGTCTTTATATAGACGGGGTTTATACAGAGTGTCTACGAATAGGGGAGGATACAAGAGGACAAATAAACCAAAAATTTCAATTTTCGAAACAAAGTCGTGTGGATTTTGTATACACTATGCACAAAAACTTAAAATATACAGGGTGGCCCACCATATTCGACGCGGTCTGTAGCTGGATAACCATGGGGTTTTAAAAAGTAAATACTGAAACATATACAGGTCGGATAAGGCCACAGTATAAAATTATTTTACTCTATACGAGATGTCTCAAAAAAGTGTGACGTATCAAAGTTATATTTTTTAAAATAAAACAACCTATATTTTATGACGGTTTTAGATTCTACATAAAAAAATAACTCAAGTTTGTTTATAGTACTAAGTGTCTAATTTTATTCGTTTTTGTGATATTTAAGTTTTTTTTAAATGCAGGGGTGCAATTAAATTAATTTTATTTTAACAATATTAACTCTTTAAACTTAGGAAAAGTCTGCCTTATCATACGTAGGTCATATCGAGATCATAGATTATACAGGGTGATCAAAAAATAATTTCAATTTTTTCGAAAGTCAAATTGCAATATCTCTCTTATTTTAAATGGAACACCCTGTATTTTTTACACTACATGATGACAAACCAAACGCTCTTTCAAATGGTGTATAGGTTGCCTATACCTATCTTTTATACTTTTTAAGTAAATTCCGTACATATTTTTTTCCAAATGTCTATTTAAATGTAAGTAGGCTGTGATATAGCTATGCCTATTTACTAAGCCGTTATTGCAAAATGTAAATTTGTTGGAAAAAAGCACAAAATTAAAAGATTTTGTATTATCTGCCCCTATTTTTAAAATTCACAGAAAAAAAATCATTAGTTGCTTATAATGCTACTTGCAATAACACTTATTTCAGCTAATGTGGTAATAATAAAACTCATGTTTTTAAACAATCCTAATAACGCCTCTGGTCAGTTATGACGACATTCTGTGACCTATAACTCGTTTCTTTCATTATACATAATAACATGTCAAATTTTTTAAAGCAACTATTAAGGTTATCAGATGGTTTCTCCTGGAATATTTTTCAGGATTAACTCTAGTCTAAAGTAAACCATTTTTTTCACATCCTACCAGTATTATATCATCTTGTTGTTGTAGAAGAAGGGTTTTTATATAAAATAATTGAAATGTCTTTTAAACTGGCTAAAACACTAGTAATCAATAAATGGTCGTTTTTATTTTCTTAAGAAAAATATTAATGGCTGCTATGTCACAGCCAACTTTAATTTAAATAAACATTTAGACTAAAAATTTGTAAAAACAGATTTTACTAAAAAGCACAAAAGATAGGTATATGCAACCTATACACCAATTGAAAGAGTATTTTATTTGTCATCATGTGACGTAAAAAACTACAGGGTGTTCTATTTAAAATAAGAGAGATATGGCTATTTGATTTTCTGAAAAATTTAAATTATTTTTTGATCACCCTGTACAATATTTGATCTTGATTTGACTTACGTATGATATGGCAGACTTTTTCTAATCTTGTTACACATTTTAATGTTTAAAGTGTTAAAAGTGTTAAAGTAAAATCAATTTAATTTTACTTCTGCATTTTTCAAAAAAATCAAATATCACAAAAACGAATAAAATAAAACACTTAGTACTATAAACAAACTTGAGTTATTTTTTAAAGTAGAATCTAAAACCGTCAGAAAATATAGAGTGTTCCATTTAAAAAATATAACTTTGATACGTCACACTTTTTTGAGACACCCTGTATAGTCTAAAATAATTTTATACTGTGGTCTTATCCGACCTGTATATGTTCCAGTATTTAATTTTTTTAAAAACCCCATGGTTATCCAGCTACAGACCGTGTCGAATATGGTGGGCCACCCTGTATATATATTTTAAAAAGTACCTGTTTTCTTATTTTTAAGCAAAATTTCATTAAGAATATTTAATAGGAATAAAGTTTTAAACCAACAAAAATAATAAAACAAAACTTTAATAACCTGCATAATTTGGTGAAAACGTGAATAACATTAATTTACAGCTAAAATATTGTAGTGTAAAAATTTAGAGTAAGCAGGTGTGTAAAAAACAAATTATGGGAGTTTTTAGGTTATTTTCTTATGAAAACTTGAAATAATTAATTTTTGTATTTAATAATATTTGAACAACTTTGATATTACATAAATCGTCTACTAAAACTACGTAAATTATATTAAAAGGTGTAAAACATAAATAAATAAAAAATGATCCCAAAAAATAATTCTGTTTATTTTATGTAAAATTTTAGATATTAGATACTTATTTAATTCTACAAACATTTTTTATTTGATATTTTGCTAAATTATTAAAAATAAAGGCAGATTTCTCTTTCCAAGCAGCAAGCTGACGTCTTATTGACTTCTTTTTTTGGTCATTTTTGGTCACATTTGGTCAGCAAAGACGTCATAAGATGACGTCAAAATTGACGCATATACTCTTTTTTAAAGCTTAAATGATTCGATACTTATTTTAAAAATTGAAATGGGAAAAAACTCCTTACTGCTTGCAATTTCCTTGAACTGCAAGGTCGCATCTCTGGGGACACTGTCCAACCTGGAGAGGCAAATTTTTACACAAGCCGAAGATATTTCCTTCAAAGCTAAATAAGATCACCAACCGCAAACCGGTCTCGAAATATTGTGGTCTCATCGGTACGGTGGAGGCAATAAAAAGCGAAGATATTGAATAAGCGTGGTAATTTATTGTCCATTGCGCCATCTAACGGTAGAGGTTTTTCTATTTCAATTTTGTAAAAATATTAGTCATATTCTTCTGTTATATGATATTTATTCGGTTGGATTTTGACACGAATCATATGATGTTCAAAAATTTTTCTGACGGGTTTTCTAAACATGACGTCATTAGATTTTTATGAGCTAGTATAACGAAGAAATGACGTCGAAAAGACGTCACTTTAACGACGTCAAAAACATGTCATTAAAATGACGTCATAATTTTGGTCTGATGACGTCCTATGACCAAAAATAACTTAAAAATGACTTAAAAATGACGTCATAATGACGTCAACTTGCTGCTTGGGTTGCTCCATTTTTACATTCTTGTACATTTTAAGGCCTCTGTACAAAACAAAACAAATTTCTTAACCCAAAATCTTGTTTTTTTTTTTAAAGCAAAAGCAGTTGTCATACACGACTCTCTTAAATATTTAAATTTTTGATCCATTTGTCCTATTGTAAATAAAGTCCATCCGTGGATATGATATATATCAAGTTATGCATGATAAGCAGCGTGATAAGTACCAAAATATATCTTACCGTAAAAGGTATCCAATAATAACATCACAGTCATCGGGTATATCTAAGGAATGACTATGTAAGATATCGGTCCTCGACCAATCGCAATCCACGTAGGTATCCACTATACTGTCATCACGAATACTGCAAAAAAAAACTATTTTGAAAATTAAAGGAAAAAACTTTAGACGAAACTTGGCTACATGACTTACTTTCAAATTTTAATAGTCGTTGTTTCAAAAAATAAACTTGGAGGCTACTACTACGATATCAGAAGGAATTATGTGGATAAAACCATTGTAATTTACTCGGACAGCCAGGCAGCCATCAGGGCGATCAGGTCATGCAAAAGCTAAGCTGGTGCGGGACTGTGTAGTTGCCCTGGAAGAGGTGGGTGCGTCCAACAAGCTAACCATTGCCTGGGTACCAGGACACGAAGGCCAAGAAGGCAATGAGGAAGCTGATTAATTAGGTAGAGTAGATCCCGAGCCCTACTGCGGTATTCCGTCATGCCAAGTAAGGTCATCTATTAGATCATGGATTATGAGGGAACCCCAGGACTGGTGGAGAAGAACACCAGGGCAGCGTCAAGCGAAAGTCTTCAAGGCTTACTCGCCAGAATTTACGAAAGACCTACTGAATTACAACCGGAAGGCAGTAAGAATAATAGTGGGTCAATTAACAGGTCATTGCAGACTGAATAAACACCTGGAAATCATAGGCCTGGTAGAAGGAAACCTATGCAGGTTCTGCCAGGAGAAGGAAGAAACCGCAGAACATGTATCGTGCTTCTGTGAAGCCCTTTGTGGTCTGCGGTTTGCAAAGCTGGGTGAAGAAAAACCTAAAGCGGCAAGATTTACCAAGGGGCCGGTTTAAAGCTTGTGGAGTCTGATTAAAAAGACCGGCTTGGACAGCGTGCGCTAACCTATGGACGGAGGACACACAATAAACCATGAGCAGGTTGCAGTGATAGAGGATATACAATCCACCTACTAATCTAATCTAATCTACTACTACGATAACAAGCATCAAGCGGTGAGTGGAGAGCGGAGAGTGTGAGAGCGATGCCTTTGAGCTTTTTTAGCAGCATACGGAGAGTGTCAAATCTCCCTACTGGGAACCGGTACTAGCTACGATAAGCACTCTATACGTACTAAAGGCGTTTTTCGTGTTAATACGGTTCAAAACATTTGAATACCTATCTTTATCTAACCCTCATATTTATATTGTCATTTCAAATGCGGTTTGAACCACTTCGATGAATACGGTTAACACAAAAAATTACTTAAATGAAAGCCAGTTTTTTGAAAAAAACAAATACCTAATAACAATTTGATGCCAGCGAGCATCGTTCAATCCTGCTGGTATTCTGACCACATCCGTTCCGTTCTCTGCGGCATGTATAAGTTTCAAATCAGGCCCTGCCAATTTCCAACGATAAATACGTATCTTGCTTGCTTCGGGAACGCAGACTGAATATTGTTCCTTGAGTAACCTGAAATTAAAGAAAATTGATTGTAGATTTTATTTGGGATAAAAAACAAACCTTCTTATAGAAGGGAGCCCAAGAAGGGATTTCGGGATTTACTACAGCGCGGCAGATTTATATACCGGGGGATACCTTGTACCCGGTTAAGTAATGAAGCCCCGTATACAGGGTCGATCGTAAAAAATAAAAATTTATCCGTCAGAAATAGTATATTACATGACAAGTGTGGAAAATGACAAACTCGTTGGGCTTATCGCACTCGGCTAACGCCTCGTGCTACAATATTTCCACTCGTGTAAGAAAGTCATTTTCACACGAAGTTACTGTACAGGAGTGTCTCATTTTGGTTGTCCCTTATGGGAAACCAAAACAATTTAAAAAACAGATAGAAGCCGCAATGCGTCTTTAAAATCATAATATATTCCAAACAAACAGTTTAATTACCCTAATCATTTATAGGGTTGTCCTAATAAAAAAAAAACATGTTTGGGTCATATGTCAAAAATGACAGCTCAAAAAAAATGTTTGGCTACGCCACTGGATTTTACGGAAAAAAGTGTCTTTTATAATGTGCAATTAGTTTTCTCGTATCTGTAATAACAACAAAGCTACAGGGCCTTTTCAAAAAGTGAAAAAATCGAGAATCACCCTGTATCTCTGAAACGCTTCCGCGATAGCGATGATCTGTTTTTACCATAAATGTTTTCTCCAAAAGAGCTTGAGGATGGGGTATCGGATTTTTAATATCTCTTATGGTTTCCAAGTTTCCCATAAGGGGACAACCAAAATGGGACACCCTGTACACTATTTTTCCACAAATTATCTACGAAAAAAAAAATTAAAGTTTGTCTTTACAGAAAAAATAAAAAACAATTGGAGAACTTTGCAACACTATGGTGATTTTTACTTTGTAACATTAGTGTGATATGTACTCTTCCTCACTGCTATATTATACTGTTTTGACAATATTTTTACATCGAATATCACCTACCTAGAACATTATTATAACTTTTATCATTTTGGAATTTAAAAGGCCCTCAGTTAATAAAATTGTATGGTTTGGTTAGGTAATACTGGTAATAGTTTAATACGGTTTTGTGTGCTATTTTAAGGGTTTTTAAAGAATTATTGGTACTTACATATTTTTAGACACTCTTCTAAATAAAACGTAAGTGGCGCGTATCCAATATAATCCGTTTAAAAAAAAAATATCAGTAAACTAACTTACGGGACCGGGGAATGAAAAGGGGGTGCTGTGTGGGGTAAAATTGATAAAACGAGTTAATAAAACTAAACATCACATGTAAAATTAAGTAAAAATTACATTTTTCCCTCATATTTTTGAGAAAAATGCATAACTCAAAGTCCTAAAAGTAAGAAAAAAACGACTACTAAACGTCAGTTATACCATGCAAAATATGGAAAGTATTTGGCAACGTCGGAAGAGGTCTGATTCTATTTGTGAATGGATAAAAGAAAGTGGATTAATAAAGTGTGTATTAGCCTCAGGTTTAATTAAGGGATTAAAAAAAAAAAGATTTAACTAGTTGTTTGACTACACGAAGACAGAGAGAAAGGAATTTAATCTATAGGAGTTTTTCTCTGGCGCTTTAGGTGGAACAGTCGGTCAAGCGGCAAGGCTGCCTCGATAAAGTTCGTGCTCAAAGGTAGGAGGGAGATTTTTAATTTGATCTACTTACCTAACAACACTGTGCCACTAAGCGAGCAGTCAGTGAAAGTTGTTTTTGTGGTTATGTCTATTTTATTTTTCGGAAATTTTATTATTACTCTTTTTAATATTAGAAGAAAGCTTATACTGTGTAGTAACTTAACGTTAATAAGATGATTTTCGCTAATTTGGGTTCTACTGTTTAAGGTAAGTAAAAGTTTTTTTACTGTGACTACAATAAATATGTCACTTGCAAAACCAGCAGTTTTTAGAATGATATCATAATATATATCACACGAGTGTTGTAAAAGTACTTTGCAAAACTAGTGCTGTAAAGTCAGAGACAACAATGAGACGAGCAAATAAATGTAAATAAATTATCCGAGAGAGAGATAGCTGCTGGGCCTTCCTTGTCTGTCTTCAAGGAAAGTAAACGCAGATGGCGCGAGAGTCGACTTTATCGTTTTCCCGCCAAATTCAAATTATATAGCTGTGCTATTTTTGCCCTTAATGTTAGGTACTTGTTTTTGTTTCCTATTAATATAAAATATTGGGGTTTAGTTCAATAATTACACACACCTAATTAAAAATGTCATTTATTTGGTTTTTATAAAGATTTTTTCTTACAGATAACCATATCAATATTACCTTAAATTATCTGTTGAAAAGCACAAATTTAATATATACACTGTGATCACTAATAAAAGTCAATATTCAAAGTCCAATTAAAAGTAAAAAACCACGAAACACACAATAAATCACAGAAAATGTAAACAAACTGTCCAAACAAATCGGCCATTGAAAAATATCAAACACAAATATCGAATAACATTTCGGCGTGACTGCCTGCGGCAACGTTTGTCAAGTTAAAAATATTCGATTCATGGTATATTTTCTTTCTCTTAATTAGATGTGAGCCAAAAAGGACATTAAAGTTTACATGCAGAAATTGTAAACAACTTGGCAACCAGGGCAAAGCGATGATTGCTCCATCTACGATAGCCTGCCATGATGAAAGACAAAGACATATTTATTGGAACTTGCGTTAAACCAGAAAGAGATAAATACAATGGACAAATTGTTAGGACCAGTTACTCGTCTCATTGTTGTCTCTGGTAAAGTAGTTTGCAACACTAGTGTGATATAACGCATTTTCTATACATGAAACCAGTGTGCTATTTGCTATTTTCACAAGTGGTCGTAGGAAAATCCTATTTCCGCTTTTCTAAGAACGCATAAACAATAGAACCGAACTCTAAAATATTTTTTTTAATGCTGTATTATATTTGTATAATTATATTTGCTTTATTTATTTATTTTAATGCAAACTTTATTAGCATTTAAAAATCTAACTAACAAAATAATGTATCCAACTTTTAAAGCGAGGGAAAACTTGTTTTATAGATATTTATAGCTACATAGTTTTTAAAATAACTCCACTCCATTTACCAACTTTAAAACCAGAAAAGTGCTACAAACTTTCCTCTTAGCCAGTAAAATTTAAAACTCGATTTGCGGATTGCGATTAATCCGTTGCAATTTCTTAAAAACTTGCCAAAACTTTATTTTAAAAAGCAAGGTAAATAGTATTAATATTATTGTAAATAACGTATGTCCTAAAAGTTTTGGCACCAAACTCATTGTCTTTAATTTTAACAAAAACAAAATTATATCAAGTTGCCTTTGAAAACAAAAGTTTATTTACTTTATTTACTGTCAGTTGAGATTTATTTATTTTGAAGTTTTCGCTTTAAGATGTCGTATAAATTAGAAATAAGAAAAGTTAGTTGGGCGGATACCCAAAGCTGAAATATGTCGAATATTCCAGAATGAAAACATTTCACGCAGAACCATTTATAGAACAATAGCGGAGTGCGAGCAGGGAATACCATGTCTGAATCTCCCAAAAGTGGAAGACCACGTGAATTTACCGCACAGAGGTCAGAGAGTTGGTGAGAAGAGCAAAAACCAGATTGGAATGTCAACGAGGAGACTGGCTAGGCAATACAGATCTTCTAAAGAGTACGATATCGTTGGAATTGAGGAGGAATGGTCTTAAATATCGAAAGAGACGTAAGTGCCCCAAATACTCTCAAGCGCAGCTTCTTCGTATACCAAGATGTTGTAAAGACAATGAGTTTTGTGCTAAAACATTAAGGACATACGTTACAGGGGTGTTTCACAACTTATCCGACAAACTTTCAGGGCTAATTCTACATTAAAAATATAAAAAAACTTCATATAAACAATATCCTAAACGTCTTTGAACTATACGGAGTTAAAATTTTTAAAAAATTATTTTCGTTTGTAATAACTTTTATACCAATTGAGATAGGTATTTTTAAAAAATTAAGGAGACGCCTTCTATGCACTAAAACACATTTTTTAGCATACAAGAAAAGAAATTATTACCAGTGTCGTCCATGAAGGGTTTAAGGTTAATATTTTTTATTAAAAATGGTACGCCACTGCATGTTTCTAAAATAAAAATATTTTTTTAACTTCTTATTTGATTTAGAACAACTTTGACCTCTTAACTTTGAAATTTAAAAAAATATATATTTTTTTAACACCTTTTAGTTCGAAAACTAAGACGTTTAGGGCAAATTTTTAATATGAAGTTTTTTTCATGTTTTTTAAGTAGAATTTAAAAATGAAAAAAGGTGTTTTTTTTACTAGAGAATTTGATCGTATCGATACGAAATGACCCCATGCCGAGAATTGGTTTTTATTTATTTACGCGAAAAGCGTACATCAAATAAAGTCAGAAGGTCAAATTTGTTTCAAATCTAATGAAAAGTTAAAATAATATTTTTATTTTAAAAAATGCAGTGGCGTACCGTTTTTTATTAAAAATATTAACCTTAAACCCTCATGGACGACACTGGTAATATATTTTTTTGTATGTCAAAAAATGTGTGTTGGTGCAGAGAAGACGTTCTCCATTTTTTTTTTAAATACCTCAGTTGATATAAAAATTATTATAAAAATCAATAATTTTTTTAAATTTTTAACACCCTGTAGTTTGAAATCTTAGACGTTTAGGACATTGAAATAATATATAGGGTATTCCATTTTAAATATGAAAGTTAATGTTAACTTTGTAACCGAAACTGCCAAAACAGTCAAATTACTTAAGTTGCATGTTCCCAACTGACTTTATAATGTTAACAAATTTTCAAAATTTTCCGAAGTCTACTCTTTAAAAAATCGATCGCGAAGTTTCTCGTTGCACACCTTGTAAATGTTATTAGCCTTATGAGGAAAACTTTGGTAAAAAATAATTTTTAATTTTGCAAAAACAAAGATTTTTGGTATCTCAGTTTTAACAGTTAATTCTCTATTTTTTTCTTTCTTAAAATATTGCATAAAAATTTGTAAAGTTAAAAAATTCACTGGCTGCATTTAAAAAAAAATATATAGATAATACTGGAAATGCGTATTAAAATACAAATAGAGTATTTGTTTCTGAAATTTAATTTTTATGGAGGTAAGACATACTAAAAAATAACTTTTTTCTTGCAAGTTCCAAAAAAACCTTTATTAAAGTATATCTTAAGGCCAATAGCATATAGTAATCTAGTATATAGTTTTGGTGTGAGTCACGTGTCTCACTTTTTAAATAAAAAAATCAAAAGCCTTGGTATAGCTTTGGTTTGTAAAATAGAAAAATCCAATTCACAATAAGAAAAATACTGATTTTATTTAAGAAATCCGATTTATCCGAGTTATACTATTTTTAGCATTCTCTATAAATACCGACAACAAATAAACTTTAACAAAGAAACGTACTTTTCAAAAGAAACATATAATATTACTTTGTTCTTTTTTGATTAAAAGTTGAAACTACTAGTACAATGGATCCACCAAACTACTTTAACAGATTTACTTTACTTTAAATTGGCAGTTTAAAATTGCTTTGGCGTTCTAGAATAAATTGTCTTATTATTTTTTTAAAGTTCTTTCATAAGTTTAAGAAAAAGAAAAAAATATTTACAACTATGCATGTAATCGTACAATTGAATAAATTACCCCATATAACATTTCTTGCCGGCGTTGTACATTTAATTTACTGGCATTGCCAACACTCTTTAATGGCAAGGCATTGGCAAAAGGTATCAAAAAGACGCGAAAGTGGACAATTGGCCGTTATTAGGCCACGTGTTGCAGATAAAGTGATGGCATCCGTCATTAATAAGTTATTGGCAAAAAATGCGTTTAAGATTATGGCATCCATCATTAATAAGTTATTGGCAAAAGATAACAAAAAGACACGAAAGTGGGCAAATGCAGATACTCCCAAGCAGCAAGCTGACGTCTTATTGACGAAAATTGTCGCATATACTTTTTTTTAAAAGCTAAAATGAGCGATATTTTATTTGAATATTAAAATAGGAAAAAAACTCCTTACTGCATGCAATTTCCTTGCAATGCAAAGTACCATCTCTCGGAACACTGTCCAACTTGGAGATGCAGATTTTTACACTAGCCGAAGATATTTCTTTCAAAGCTAAGTGAGATCACCTACCGCAGACTCTTAACTATTTTTGTCTAATGGGTACGGTTTAGACGATAAAAAGCAAAGATATTGCAGAAACGTAGTAGTTTATTGTCCATTACGCCATCTATCGGTATGTCAAAAAACTATTAAATATATATAATATTTTTATTAACACGTCTTTAAAACTTTTAATAAAGTTTTAAACAAAATGTTTACAGCTCCTAACAGTCTACTTGAATATCTTGTCTTTTCGACTAGCCATCACCAATTAATCACACAACACACACTTATTAGGCAATGAATACATTTAATTATGTCTATTAAAAAACTCTTTTCTTTAAAAAAGAAACTAAAAAGCTAGGAAACCACGTAGAAAAGAAATTCACAAAACGGTCACCTTCGGTCGAAATTAACGTAGCTAATTTTACCATCATTTTATTTTTATTCGCTTCATAATACATAATAAACATTTTGTTTGACCTAATTTTTATTTGCATGATTTTTAACAATAAAATGTTATGAAAAGGCCATTTCCTTTAAATTAGGTAAAAAACATAAAATAATGTTGTTTAGCTGCCATTATAAATAAAACAGATCAAAAAAATTGCTTTAATGTTAGTTAAATACCAATGTTAATAATAGGGTTTAAAAAGTATGAATATGCGTTGAAGGTTTGCCTTCAAAATCCAATATTTATTTGCCTGCAACAAAAACGCGTGCTTTATTTAATCAGGATTGGTATGCCGCCATTTTTGTATGCTTGCCGGCAATTCGCCTGCATGTAAAATTTATTGGCAATTGTAAGTTGTAAGTGTTTATTTAGGGTTAACTTTTTAATGCGTATAAGATGTTGGCATAATATTGCCACTGCTTTACCATCAATGCCAATATGAAAAATGTACATTGCCGTCAAATAGTGTTTGCTGGGTACAGTTTACTTATTTTGTAACATTTTTTTTTACTTTTTGCGTTACTGGAGTTTTGACATACTATGGCATTTTCAAACTTTTTTGAAAGAATCTTCTTTGAATACTTTAAAGGAAAATCCACATCACTGTTTTTTGACCAATCAAATGTGTAGTTTTGGTTGCATTACCACGACAACACAAATATTTATCGGACATTTTTTCTCCTGCCTGGGGTACCCTGGAGCGAATTATAGTGGAATTTTTTTGACATAATCATTGAATTTGTTTTAACGTCATGTCTGTCATTCACATACATAATTAAAGAAAATGTTATTTTGTACCAGTTGTAGTAATTTAGACGTACCATGAAAATATGAAATAAAGTAAGGGTTTAAGTCCCCAAATGACAATTTTATACAACTACAGTTAGTAAAATAATATCATAGGACTGAAGTAGTAGACATAACTAAACAGCGATCAAAAGCAAGATATAGGTCTAAAAAAATTAAAATAAACTATTTTTACCAACTGTAGTAATATAAGTGATAGATAATATAAAAGAGTAAACAATGATAAGCTCTTAAATTACATAAACATATTTGCAACTACAATTGGTAAAATGGAAAATATTTATTTTATGGGAAAATTTTAAAGCTCGTATTAAAGTTACAAACATTAAATTTAAAAGAATATCATTCAAAACAAACTTGGTGTGAAATTTTCTTACCGAATACCACACGTGCTTAAATTATTCCGGAAAACAAATTTAGCACTAGTGGTATTACAAGTGAAAAAATTTAATTTAAAGAAAGAAATGTGTTTTCATAAAAATTTGAAATATTAATAAATATTTTGGTAATTTTCTAGAAACCTGCGGCAACTCCAATTTTGACAAAATATAGTATACGGGGCTTTTGGGGGCTCTGATCCCGAATCTGAAAGAATTTTGGCGGAAACGTTTCGTTCTTGAGATATCCATCATCAGACTTGAAATTTAAACTAATCCTATTGTTACAATATTCCCCCTTCTTTTTGCACACAATTCATGATTTAAAGCTAAAGTGGCACAGAATATTTAATTTTTACCTTTTAAAGTCCCGTTTTTTTACGTATTTTACATTATTTTTGCATTAAATTGCATAGCTATACTTTGAATCATTTCAATCCCAGTGTGCCATGAAACCCTATGTGTATGTATGGTTGCCGCATTATCAAAAAAGCCACGCAATTTATTGCAAAAATAATGTAGAAAACGTAGAATAACGGAATTGTAAAAGGTAAAAATCAAATATTGTGTGACACTTTAGCTTTAAATCAAGAATTGTGTGCAAAAAGAAGGGGGAATATATCGAAAATAAGCTTAGTTCAAATTTGAACTTTAATGATGAATATCTCGAGAACGAAACGTTTCCGCCAAA
>JACEGR010005617.1:0-70777 GCA_014170235.1 Listronotus bonariensis
TGTTTATTTTGCTTTCTCGTGCCGAGTATGTAACTGTTCATGCATAGGCTGTAAAAAAAATTGACAAAAACTTTTTCTTTTATATTTTAAAAATAAAAATACTTTACTCCTGGACATGTTTTATATTTTTACTTATAACACACCTGTATAATACCAATCGGAGTAAAATTTTGTATTTCTTAGTCTTAGACCATACGACCAGTTTTTCCAAAGTCCGTCTTAAAATTCAAAAATTTTTGTATCTTTTGTTCTCTTGTAGCACCTTTCCTGGGACACACTGTATAAACGATGAAATGGCAAGTTCTTACCTTTAATCCTATTATTGCTACCCATCTAATTAACCGATCATTACTCCACACTAACACGTCAGTATTGGTATTTTCACAGTTTTTCCTTCTTTCCTCCAATAAATTACGATCATAATTTAACCTCTTTAAACATGATATCACCAAATTGAGAGGCTGAGTTCTAAAAGCAAAAAAAAACAAACGTGGTTGTAACAAGTGCAGAAAGTGATATCTTTTTACGAATGGAAAGTTTGACAGCACGAACCGTTAGACGAGTGCGACAATCTCATGAGTAAAAACAGACACTTTATGCATGTGTTACATTCTATATTTTTCCACGACCGTATAAAAACTTCCCAAAATACCATTTTATACATGTTTTATTTATCTAAACCTATTAATTTTAATTTTGCAGCACAGCTATTATATTACAAAAAAAAAATCATATCCTCCTTATTTTTAAGGAGACAATTATCCTCCTTATAACTATGCATTTATTATTTAATTTTAAAAAATTGTATGTACCTCCTTATTTTTTGTAAAAATAATGCTAAAACAATATAAAATTCTTTTCAATTTCTTAGTCATCAATTCATTATTACTATTAATTTTCAAATAATTTCTATTAAATTTATTTGCAAACTGTCAAATTTTAAAACTAGTGACACACTAACTAAAAGAAGTAATGATGAAATCAAAGGTAACTTGACCGTTTGGTTCAGTTGATGTCACGTTTACTGTTACATTGCATAAATTGATATTTAAGGTCATTGTAGTAGGCATTGAAACAAAACACCATTTCAGAGTGTGAAAAAAAGCTTCAAAGTGTTAAAAAAGAATACTTTAACTTTAAGTTAACGATAAAAAACAGCATTTTTCTAACGGTCGTGGAAAAAATTAATTTTTATTTTTAATATTATAACTAGAAACCAGATTATATGCATTTGCATATTTGAATATGCAACTGCATATTTTAGCTATTCTCAGTGGTAATACGCATTTAATACATTTTCAATATTTGTCGAACGCAGGGGGTGGAGGATTATCCCCGAAACTTAAAAAATATACCTAATCATCAAGAAAAGCAGAAACAACCGATGGTTCTGTATTTGAAATACCTTTTTAAACGCTCTTTAATTTTTTTATGGGGTTGGAATTTTATTTTTAGTCACATAAGAATCTTTTCCAGGTAAAAAATGTTGTAGAATCAATATTGGAATTAATTAAAATGTAAAGATAATTTCTCCAACCTATTATTTAATGTTGCATATTCTGTCACTTTTAAATCTTCTCAATTAAAATGCGACTCGCAAACTCTAGATTACAGGGATTTTTTAAAAGTGGCTTTAAAAGGGATTTTTTAGAACCACGCGGAAGATTTTTATCGTAACCTACCTGGCAACAATGAGACTTAAACACTTTAAGAATAACAAATAGTTTTAAACAGGTTATTTTTAAATTATGACAAAACGTCTCCTCCGTGGCGCAGTGGGAGCTTTGATCTTCGAAGCCAGAGGTCGACGGTTCGATTCCCAGCGGAGGAGACATATTTAGGTAGTAGTTATTTAAAAATAACGACCGTGGTGGCACTACCGCGTTGTCTCAAAGGTACTGTGAAATGCATAACTGCATGTTTCAGTGCTTGGACAACGTTGACGGAACAGGGGGAACGATGGGTTAAACATCTAATAACCCGGCACCCACGGTACTCTGGTATTTAGGCATATGCCTTCGTGGGATGTCAAAAGATAAAAAAATAAAAAAAAACGTACTACCCAAGGTTAGTTTATATTTATAAGGTTGCGACATATCCTCAACTTTTAGGCGGTTTGATGTCGGGGACGCAAGGAAGGGCACTTCACGGAGAAAAGTTGGCAAGACTGGGTAAAATCAAAGCTGATGATCAATCCAGTGGCGTCTAGAATTTGCGCATTTCATTTTTGCATTGTTTTGGAAGTGATATTTGTTGAAAGATGTAATTACAAACGTTTTTTATTTAAAGTAAAAGAATTTACAACTTAATAATAATTAAAAACTGTTGTAAAAACGGTTGGTCTACTAATACAATAAACTGTATATCTTCGGCACTGAACAACATGGCCGAAAAATGGGAGATGTGACGTCATAACACGTCAAAGCAATATGGCCGAATGTCGCGACCCTATATAGACCGACTTTGGTACTACCCGATATTTGGCAACCATTTTTTAGTGGTGGAAAAAAAACCTTTTTAACTTTTTTTTTTAATTATAAAAAAATCTTTTAAGTAATCTCAATACCTATTTGTTTACCAAAACTAAAACTAATATTTAATTAAATTATCAGCTAAATAAATATTAATAGTAAAATCTAAAGTTTCGTGACCAATTTAAAAAAAAGTATCTGATATATTTACTTTTTAAACCAATGTAATGCATTTTTTGTTCAAGTGTTTTCTCAATTTATAGTACCCAAAGTATAGTTTTTCCTATAAAGTAGGTACCAAAGAGGGTAGTATAACAAAGGTCATTTTCAATGCAATTTTTGGGATGTTGCACTTTTATAAAACTGTAAGAAAATTAAAAGAAAAAAGATTAATTTCATTTATTTTTCTTTTCTTCTTCTTTCTTCAGGAACCTTACTAGAGTTGGTGACCCTGCTCTAGTCTTTGCTCTGTCTTTGCTATAGTCGACACGCCAACGAATTGGCGCGAAGCTCAAGATCGTTAGTCATCGCGAAGTGAGGCGAGTGAAGGCGAGCGGCGGTGGGATCGAGGAGTGGGGGAGACTACGCGCCACCGACGAGCACTTCCCCTCCAGGGTCTTTATTCTTTTCGGACCGCGACCCGCGACGGTCATGTTATTTGAAATATAAGACCCGTAATAAAAGTAGTTGGTGGCTGCTGCTATAAACTATAAAAACTTTATTCGCAGTTGTAAATTGTTAAAATATTAATTTCTAATTCGTACATAGATAAAAAGCGTGTTTTGAAAATATTTACCTGTGAAAACTATCAACCATTTTCAGCTGTCCCCTTAAATCCTTTTTGGTAAGATGGTCGAGCATTCTCGCATCCACTAGGCATTCCATAAAAGTAGTTCTATATTGGGGTAACCCTAATGACGGTAACCACGCATTACCGACCCATTCGTGGTTCATATCACCAAACGCTAGAGTTGTGCGGGAGGTTTTTGGTGCACTCGGTGAGGTAAGAGATACCATCTCTTGAATGGCTAGGCGTAATTTCAGCCTGTGTAAGGGATTACTTATACCTGAAAAAATGTATTGTAGATCGATTATATAGACTATAAACAGTGTTAAAAATTCAAAAATGAATAGCCTAAGGTCCAAATTAGTGTTGGAACCTTTCAAATGATCTCCTGAATCCTAAAGGGATTTTTCAAAATTCGAATTATTTTTGAAGTTACAGCCGTTTAACTAACGTGGCAATCAACCGATTTACTTAAAACTTGGCACGAATGTTCTTTAAATATCTCTTTATTACCTAAACCAACAAAAACTAAAAAAATTAAGAAAGCTTAAAAACTAATGAAAAAATCGGGTTTTATTTATGAGAAGCCGCCATTTTGTGAAAAAAAAAACATTTATTTTTCGGTTTGGTGGTTCAGACCATAACAACATTTGTATTATTTAAGAATTTGTTAATTTTTAATTTTCATATCACCACGACGGTAGAAATCATGGCAACAGGGACAAAGCGTTTTTTTTCTCCCTCCACTTCAAGGACGCATAACTTTATGAATATTTATGTATTTTTTTCTAATTAATTTTGTGTACTCTTTAAATATGAATAAAGAAATAATAATAAAAAAATAGATAGTAAAAACATCAATCGTTTATTTTTATTCATTGACAAAAAATGCTCGAAATTCGGATCTCTTAAGATTAATTTACTTACCTATTTCTCTTTGGATTTCTGTATCACTCAACGCACTCATGATGGCACCAGATTTAACATTGGCTCTACAAGCTGCGACATACCAAGCTGGCATTCCCACCCATAATTCTAGCCATGCGACAATTGTAGGCCCATTCCACAAGGCGAATGGAGTTCCTGCTTTCATCGCTTCAGCTAGGAGATCGTGCCGATAATCTCGTTCCCTGGAACAGTTTTTTTAAACAATTAAATTCAAATCTGTTATTTTAGTGGCATACATATTTAAAGTATGTTTGCTCTAAGTTGAAAGCCTATGAGAAATCACAAGACTGGTGGATGAGAACACCAGGACAGCGTCAGGCGAAAGTGTTCATCAACGGCTTACTTCGCTCAGAATTTACAAAAGACCTTCTGAATTATAACCGGAAGGCAGTAAGAATAATAGTGGGTCAACTGACAGGTCATTGCAGACTGAATAAACACCTGGAAACTATGGGCCTGGCAGAAGAAAACCTATGTAGGTTCTGCCAGGAGGAGGAAGAAACCGCAAGAACACGTATGGTGCTACTGCGAAGCCCTTTGTCGTCTGCGGTTTGCAAGGCTGGGTGAAGAAAAACCTAAAGCGGCAAGATATACCAAGGGGCCAGTTTCAATGGAGTCTGATTAAACAGACCGGCTTGGATAGCGTGCTCTAACCTATGGACGGAGAACACAATAAACCTGAGCAGGTTGCAGTGTTAGAGGATATGCAATCCACCTCCTAATCTAATCTAATCTAATCTAAGTTGAAAGCCTGAATACAGGTTATTTTTCAGTAGCATAGTGAACAGGGCAATAACAGAGTCTCTGCTTTTTAGCCATGCGACTCGGGTTCAATTCCAAACAGAGAAGAAATATTTACATAGTAGTTATTTAAAAAATAACTAGATTAATCGCATAACCACCAATGATACATTAAACACGTTACATGTAACCTAAGGAAAAAATAAATACCGCGCATATAAGGGGTGATTCATATAGAAGTACTTTTTCTAGTAAGTATTTTTGGATAGATAAGAGGGTCCAATTTCAAACTGTTATGGTATTTGTGTTCAGTACTGTTTGACAATTTATCCTGGAAAGACTTAGCCCCGGCAACGTCTAAAACTTGTTTAACTGTATTATGAAAATCATCGTTCTCCGAGAAATGTGTTTCTTGCGCTTCGGGCAATTTATGGTCCAGACTATTGGCTGTACCATCACAAAAATTTGGACTCCAATTTTCATTATGAGATAATTCTTGACCAAATTAGCCACAACCAGCACGTAGTGCAGAAAATAGCGGCAGTAGCTACGAGTGTACGTGATGATTCTAACGAATTGATTTGGCGCTCGGAAATTGGAGCTTAAGAACAGACCATGTTAGGCGCAGTTAAGGCTAAAATTTGAAAGCTATAACCTTAAAAAAATAAATGTAAGATATAGTTCTTCCGTATGATAATAAATATTTTTAAAAAATTACCTCGTAATGAATCACCCCTTCATTAACCGCACCAAGCCTTCTAAATATTAGCTAACCTCTATACTAACATTCATTATGCTCGAATTATGCGTGTGTTATCACCTTCCCCACCAACACAAACGTCAAAAAGTTTCAAAAGAAAAGGGGTCATCAAATGAGGAGAAATTAGGGGTTCCAAATTTTCTTTTAAATGGTCTTTAGTTTTTAAAATCGGTTCAGTAGTTTCCGAAAAAGTATATTCCGAGTACAATGACGCTGCATTTGCATTCATGGAACTCTAGATTAAAATTTAACAATATTAGAGGTTAAATCTCAAAAAGTGGCAAAGCAATACAGTAATACTTACTTTTTCTTCTGTCGCCTATCAAAGTCCCCAGTTTTCTGACCCGTTCTTCCGGATATACTCATTGAATCACTTAATTCACCATCCGGTAGACCGATGCTGCTTTGGCTGAGATTTAGACCACCCTCTGCTGCTGGACCGTCTTTTCCTTTCACCTTAAAAGAATGAAAATACATTTAAAAAATGGCTACTCTTGGAAATTAATTACTTGTAATCGTAAAATGTAACGGAGGCAAAACTTGAATTGCCAAGAAAAAATTACGAGGCCCCTTTCGAATAACCAATTGAAGCTTTTAGAATAACAAAACATATCCTATATATACGGTAAGAACCTAGAAGTCCGGTATTTGTGAGGAAATTTGAAACTCTAAATGTCAAGGTGATAGCTGGACACACTTTCGAAGTATTTTTCTATGATGGTGGTCGAGTGATGTCTTATTTTGAGGGAACAAATCAACTTGTTTAATTTTAGTATTAGTGGTAGTAATAACCTAAACGCAAATGTAGCTATTTTCGTGGTGACTGCTGTGGCTACGTGTTCTAAAAAAAAATATATAAGAAATAATGAATGAATAAAAAAAAGGTGTAACTGGTTATAACATTTTTATCGTTACATGGGCACTTAAAACTTTTCGTTTTGTGAAATTACAATTTAGGTTAATTACCAAAGTTGTTTATAAACAGTTCGTTTTTAACGCTGTAAGCTTGGTTGTAACTATCTATCTATCTATCTATCTATCTATCTATGTAACGGAATCTTTGAGCCTAATTTTTACCAACTTCCAGCGATTCAATTTCTTTTGAAACTTTGCACGTATCAAGGACCGATGACAATGCAATAATTTAAAAACAGTATCCCGTTATCCTGATTAGGACCGCCAGGATAAATAAATTCCTTACAGATCCTCTGTGTCTCTTGATGAAATGGAGGAAGAATTTTTAGTGAATAAACTGGAGCGACTTATTTTTACAAAAAACGAATCTGATGCTATCGAACTAAAAAATGAAAATAAATAATAGTTTAAAAAAACTAAAAAACACGCTTTTATATGCGAACCGAACTAAAAATTAGAAAATAATTTTTCATTACAAAGAGTTTGTCCTTTCAGGAGACTCAAAGCGATGAGGTGCTTAATATATTGGAAATGTTCTGGTTATTCTGACTTGCCAATATCTCGTTATCGTTATTGTTAAACTGCGTGGTTGCCGGATTGTAGAAATTTTAATATCAATTATTTAAAGGTTAAAATTTTCATGCCGTATTAATTAAAATATCATTTATACATAGGCTCTAATTAGCGAAAATTTATAGCAGTAGTAAAAATCAAATAGTGTTAAGAAATTAAAACGGACTTGCACTTTTACGGATATTCTAAATCAGTAATTAATTTAGATGTTACAATCTGGCACACTTGCTTTTTATTCTACTACCAAACCTAACCTTACTTTTGGTGTTTTTGCTTATACTGTATTGTTTGCATCTACTTTAAAAAACGAAATCAACAGAAGTGTTTGCATATATTTAAATATCAATTTATATCTTATGAAGAATAAAAGTAAATACTGATTTTTCGTTAACTTTAAAATCAGTGAACCACAGGCAAAAAATAAGGTTATGTGTCGAAAGCGCAGACGCAAGATAAATTTCTTAAAAGAGGCTGCAAAATCTCTGTCTAAAACTGCTGTCGTAATCGTTATGTTTAATAACGATAACCATAAGGAGGCCAAAAACGTCTGTTATTTTAAGAGGTCAACTACAAAACTGGTTTTTGAGAGCCACTTTAAAGTTAAAATGCCTTAGATATAAGTTAACATCTTACCTAGTTAAATATAATAGCCTAAGGGGTTTTATTTAAGGTTAAACAAATAATTTATTTTAAATAATAGATTTATTTAAAACCTTTAAATAAATCTAAAAATATTATTTATTTTATTTACAAAAATACATTTTAGTTTTATTGTTTAACCTCAATAAAGCAAATCCAAACATCATAAAAATTATCATACAGAGGTGAATAAATTAAGCGGCCGGTAAAATATAGATATAAAAATATTTTTGATAAAGTGCAAAATTAAAGAAAAAATATCTTAATTGTATGCCTAACCATTAACAAAATAATGGCGTAATTCGGATTTCTTACACCTTGTATATAAAATTATTAAGATCTTTGGATAAAAAACCGTAATATTTATTAGAGACAAAAAGCAACACCATAAATATGCACAATTATACCTATCCGTAACGCAACAAGAGATAATACGTCGGCGATAAAAAAGGTTAAAAGCACAGCTAAAAAGCATACTTTCGTAAAGTAATTTAAAATTCTTTATGCAACCACCTAAACCAATTTTGTCCAGGGTGTGTATCCTAACCTAACAGGTGTCAAACAGACGCCCAACAGTTTTTTTCAACGGTTTTTTTTCTGATTTTACTGTGGTTCAACTGCTCTTTATAATGTGTTTAATTTAACGATGGTTACAATTTTGGATTCAATGTTTTTATTATTGAGCTTTTAACTCATTCTTATCTAATTTTGACGTACCAAAGTCGGGATACGTTACCCATCGCGATAAGGATACGTGGGCCGTATTGATAAGTTTAACGTAACGGACTGGCACTGACGTATCGCTTTTGCGCAAGCGCATTACGATACGGATAGGGATACGTGGTGATTTTTTAAACTGCTTTTTGTTTCTATTAATATCCACAGATTAATTAATTCGTTCGTTTTGGTTCAGATTGTCACTGACATGAGGAAAAGTGTCGATAAATCAGTGACAGTCAGTATTTGGAAGAAAATCATGTCCTATTTAATCGACAAAAAGTATGCATAATTCATCACTTATTATTGTTTTTTCTTAACTTGGCTTAAAGGTTTGTCATATTGGTCTCAAAAAGTTATCCTATATTTTTTCTGTAAAACAAGAGAACCACTGATTAACCGCCTTAAAGTTACATGAGATTTCCTATATTCTGCTCGGAGACGCAGCACCCGATATACCTACTATAAAAAATCAATTTACATGTTTAAATATTATGTCTTTACTGCAAAAATATGCAGAAATGAAGTAAGACGTTTTGTTTGGTTCTGAGAATAAAATTCCATGTCTAACTTTTACCTCCGTATATCTAATCAGAGGTGGCTTGTTGGCGAAATTAATAAGGAAGTAAATTTTAATGCGTTTTCTTAACGATGTGATTTTAGGACACTTCGTATAACCTTAAACTTTAGAAAATGGCAGCATTTCAAAAAATCTACCTGCACCTTATAAATTTCTCGAGAACGCAAATCTGTGGATATCTATCTTTTAATTTCTAAGTTTATTTAAAAATATTAACCTGTAAGTCATTCCCGGAGAAAGGCCAGCTTGAGTTCGTCTTAGCATTAAAAAGTTAAATTTTTGTTAGTACACAAATTCCATAAAAAATATTTATCTTGGACAGAGACCTACAATCAAACAATTTCTGGAAGCCAAAGAGCTCCTTCTGACAATCGTAATTAAAAAACAAAAAGTTCTTCTCTTGCTCAAATGGCAGCAAATCTTTCTTGGTGCTTTGCGAAAAACATAAGTAGGAATTTTTGTACCAGTTCTTTCCCACCACTAACTTTGGAAGATGAAATTATTTCTACCGCTAAAGGAAAGGCAGAACTATTTGCCAAACAATTTGCTGCCAATTCAACCCTTGACCCTCCGTAAATCATCCAATTCCAGCGGTTACCCCAGTTCCTCATAAAATGCCCGATATTATTTTTAAAGTAAAACACATTAAGCGTATCCTTTCTTCCCTTAACACCAAGAAATCGTCTGGGCTGGATGGCATACCAGCAATCGTTTTAAAAAAAATGTGCTCCAGAACTTGCACCAATCTTAACTCGGCTCTTTCGAATTTCTTACGACACAGGTATCTTTCCGGAGAGCTGGAAAGCTGCACGTGTTCAACCTATTCCCAAGAAAGGATCTAAATCCCTTCCATCTAACTATAGACCAATTTCAATTCTCTCAGTTCTTTGTAAAGTAATGGAAAAATTAATTAATTCACAAATTCTTAAGTACTTAGAAAAACACAAAATTTTGCATGACAGGCAGTATGGATTTCGCCACAAAGATCTACAGCAGATCTTCTTTCCTTCGTATCACACTGTTGGAATAAGTCTCTTGAGTTTCTAGGTGAGTCCTAGATCGTTGCTCTTGATATATCCAAAGCTTTTGACCAGGTCTGGCATGCCGCACTTCTTAACGAACTTCCCTCCATGGTCTTTCAACTAAACTCTGTACTTGGCTCTCCTTAGTTATCTATCTGATCGACGTATATCAGTTATTGTGGACGGCCATTCTTCAAAGCTTTCACCAAGTAAATGCTGGAGTCCCTCAGGGCTCAGTTCTGGCACCAACATTGTTTCTTCTTCACATCAACGACCTTCTCTCGTCCACAACTAATTCCATTCATAGTTTCGCCGACGATCTAGTACCCTTCACTCCAGTTTTCCAGGTTCCCAAACCCATCACTAAACCTGACTTGGAAAACAAACGCAGAGCGATGCAGATATCTCTTTCGCAGGATCTTAATTTAATATTGGATTGGGGCGCCAAAAATCTCGTCCATTTTAATGCATCCAAAACACAATCATGTTCCTTGTCGCGAAAAGAGTCATCAAATACTCATCCTCTACTTATGAGCGGCCAAGTTTTACAGAGCAAACGACACCTTCAATCTTGTGGGCGTCACATTTGAAAGTAACCTTAACTGGCATAAACACATTGTATCTATAGCCACGGCAGCTTCAAAAAAGCTTGGATTTCTCTTTCGAGCCAAAAAGTATTTTTCCGCTTCTAATTTATACACTTTATATGTGTCCCAAATCCGACCTCCCTTGGAATATTGTTCCCATATCTGGGGCATGGCGTCCCCCACAACCCTAAGCATTCTTGATTCTATTCAAAGAGAGAGCTATTCGTCTCATTAATGATCCTTCACTTACAGAAGGCTTCCCTCTCTTGCCCATCGTCGGGCTGTGGGGGATTATCGCTTTTTATAGGTACTTCCATGGCTTCTGCTCTGAAGAGATTGTCCAGTATAGTTCCTCCACTCACGGTTCCCAACAGAGAAACTCGTGGTTCCGCGCGTATGCATCCCTATACGGTCCAACTGGACAGGCCCCGAACTTCTCACTTTGTTCGTTCTTTTATCCTAGAGTTTCTAGATTGTGGAACCTGCTGCCCGCGGAGGTCTTTCCTTCCCCCAAATCTTCAAGTATTTAAGCAATTAAAAATGTCATTTTACCTTCTTCAGTTCTTCTTGACTATATGAGCAAGTGCTTGGGCCAACTCTTTCTAACCTCAACGATCTGGCTGTCAAAGGTGAAGCTCCGCCCACGCTGCTACTATCTCCCAAATGCATTTCTTCTCTTGACATCTCTCAGATGACAAGGTGCCAATTGTAGCTATTTCAAAGAATACAGATATTATTCTTTATAGCTTTAGTTAAAACTGTAATATACCAAAACCTTCAACATTAGTAAGTTATTTTGTACTAATCTAAGTTTGAAGGGTTTAATCAATGAATCAATAATGCCAAAATATAATTGCTATATGATTTGTGAATCTCAGTGCCAAAGTTATGTGTGTGTTTTAGGTACAAACTAAGAAATTGGGCTCATTAAAAATTTAATTGCATGCAAAGGAAATATATCGTATTCATTTTTAAATAAAGGGTGTTTTTTAAAGTCTGCTTTCCGAAGATGACAGTTGTATTAACGTCAATTCTATAATAAAAAAAATATAAGAAATACAAGTTATAAAAAATGCGAGATATACGTGATCATTCGGTTTCGATGGAAAATGACTGGGTACCCAAGCGCACAAAGCCGTTTTTACCCATTAAACTGTAAGAGCCCAAGCATCGCGGCAGACTACAAACTCGCCGACGCAAGCGCCAGAGCCAACTCACATTACCACCAAAGCTTGTTGTTACACCATTAGGCGAAAGCGAAATATGTAAGTATAACGTTCTTTACGGCGCTTGTGTCGGCAGTTAGTAGCCTGCCGCGATGCTCGTAAAGCAGCAACTTTTTGTTAATGTTTGCATTCTATACTTTGAGCACTTTAAATTAAGAAAAACACCTGAATAAAAAATATATAGTACATTGGTTGTGAAACAAGTAACAAAAACCAGAGAAAAAGGGATTTTTGTAAATTGGTCGATGGTTGCCACCAAGGGAGATAATAACTACCGTCATCTGGTTAATACAGGCAAAACTGAGTGAAAAAAACATCTTTCCAAAGTCATTATCAGACAAGATTAGGAAAAGAAAAGTAAGTTGAAAATACCCTTACTTTAGACATTATACACTACCAATTATTATAACTCAAGTAATTTTTAACGTTTTAATAATTATATTTTTACATCCATTTAGAAATATGTTAAGTGATCCTTCTAATTATATGCAGATAACTTAAATGAGATGTCTGTTTTTCTAAATTTTTATTTGTGCCAAAATAAATATTCTATTTTTGATAATTTTATATTAAATAAACATTGTAATAGACTATTATTATTATTATTAGAATAATTTATAACAATGATATAATTTGATAATAATTGATAATAGTCTTCCCGGTAGCGCAGTAAACAGAGTCTGTGATCTCTAACTACAAGGGGAGGGGTCCCGCCGAGGAGACATTTTAAGGAGTAGAGTGTTTAAAAATAGTCGCCCGTGAGTGAAACGTCTAAAAGGGACTGTGAAATGCATAAGTAAATAGGGGGATAATGGTGGGTTAAACATCTAATAACCCCACGCCCACGGTACTGTGGTGCTTAGGAATAAGCTGGCTTCATGGGTCGTCACAAAGAATTAAAAAAAAACTAATAAAAACATTATTAGATAGGAAGTACTCTTTACCCTTGATAAATTAAAAAACTTGATAAGGTAGCAGTACCGGCGTAAGAATTAATTTTCGGAAAATTATGAAACTTAGCATACTGGTACTTTATAATAAGAATATCAACCAGTTGAATTTTTAAAGGTCTACGAGAGAACTGAAAAATGTTATAAATATTATAAAATAATTGCTTTTATCATTGATCCTTATGAAAAATCGTAGATTTTATTTTACTTCAAAAAAACTGAATGTTCAGATTTTAATGAAAGTTGTATCAACGAAAGAAAAAACAATTCTGAACATTTTGGCTAATTAAAATCCGGCCTTCAGAGCTTGTGATAGGAGCAATTAATAAATTATTTAAAAAAATATGCTACGTGACTGACATGTGGCAACGCCGCCGATAGGTTACGATGCGCCCAAAAAAGTTTACGAATAAGGTATATGGGGACATAAAATTAATGCCAGTCCAATACGTTTTTTGGTTACAAGATCCAATGAGTGGTAATTAATATTCGCAATAATTAGAAAATATGTTTTTTCCGAGTGTTTTTAAGTAAACAATTTGACGACCATAATTCGATGTATCAATATTTTTACGTTAGTTTGACAGGTTAGGTGACAGAAACTTTCCATGTTTATCCTTAAGTTCATGTGCTACTTGACCTTGTTTACAAGTTATAATCTTTTTTAGTGACTGTTTTGCCTTTTAAATGAAATATTTTTTTTTGGTGAAATAATAAGGGTGGTTTAGAATATTTTATTAGTTAATAAACATAACAATTTAAAACAGATAACTTGTGTAAAGATGCTTGTGCAGTAGATTTTTGCGCTTCCATTGTCTCTTATTAATTTATTCACACAACGTTTCAGGGCAGTACTATCTCTGTCCGTTCTCAAGTGTAAACTAAACCTTAATTCCTAAAGCTACTGAGTTTATATACACTGGGGAAGATCATTCACCCGTGATGGAGTTGGGTTCGGTCAGCGTGGGGTTGTTCACCTAAGGCGCCGGCATTAGTACGCTTTAATAGTGGTTTCCAATGTGGTATGTCCACGCTTGGATTGCTAAAAACACCATTGCTGAGTTTTCAATGAAGACGGCTTCCTTAAACTTGCGCTTTCTCCAATGTTGGTTCCCCGTGAATTCAACCCGTGCTTCTGACCGCTTGATATGGTGTTGTTGAGACTTCAAACGCCGATCAGCGATCCCTGATTTCGATGTTTCTCCCCTCTGGCGTGTGTTGTTTGTGGTCTGCCGGTCTACATTTTAAAGGGCGTTTTGTTTCTCCAACGTACGACCCCCCACATTGGCATGGTACCTGGTAGATACAATCTTTCTCTTGTATGGATAAATCGGGTTTTGTTTTTGTCAAGAAACTTCGAGTGTAGATCCAGATTTAACGACGGTTTAATTCCATATTTCTTTGCTAAAGCTTTAGGAATCAGGTTTAGTTTACACTTGAGAACGGACAGAGATGGTACTGCCCGCAAACGGTGTGTGAATAAATTAATAAAGACAATGGAAGTCCGAAATTCTTCTTTACTAGATTATGTTATATTCTGCTTAACTACTACCCATGGAAGCAAAAAAAATGCGTCTGGTTTTAGAAACTAATTAAAAATATATTTTTGGCATTATTGATTGTAACATAAAAATATTTTTTAAGTATAAGCAAAAGAATATGATAGCTACCGCAATAGAATTACGGACATGTGTAAAGAAATCGGCGCCGAAAATCGAAGCCCTCTTATAAGCCCGCTTATACAGACTCTGATGCTGTCCATGTATAGAAGGAACAGTTGAAAAATGGTGCTCTTTGATAAGAAAAAATCACAAAAAGTTTAAAGCAAAGAAATCGGCATGCTTGTCTTCGCGGCCGCCTTTGCTATATTTCTTTTATGATATGCCGGTTGATGCAGCTGGTTATCGCACTATGGGATAGAAATTAATTTTTTTGGTCAAAATTCTGAAACTTACCAATCTAACTTAAAATAAGGTGCTTTTACTGGAAAAAATATTATAAATTATTACAAATGCTTTTGGAAACCTAAAACTTATTGTATGTTATTATAAATTTACACCCCCTTAACATTATTATTTTTTATTGTACAAAATAAACTAAAATGTCAGCTTGTTTGGTTAATTCGGTAGTATTCTAATCAGTAATCCGATGATTATTATCTCATATAATATACAGGGTACGACAATAGGTATGATTTTTTTAAATGGAATACCCTAAATATTATAACACCACCAAAAAATCTTTTAAAATGCTTTAAAAAAATACTACATTTGATGTGTCTATCTCAATTAGTTTCGGAAATATGACCATCCAAATATGAAAAATAATTTTAAATTATTCTTAGAAGCGTAATAGAGATACATCTTCTCAACTTTTTTATTTTTTAACGTACAAAATAAATAAAAAACACTGATTTTGTTGGGTAGATTCTGTGGAATCCATATCTTTCATCAGAATGCTTTTATCTTTTAGGATATACAGTGTAGGACAAAACATATTAAATTTTAAAATGGAAAACCTTGTAAATTATAAAAAAATCTTGTATCTTTCCTTATACTCAGAAGTAGCAAAAGTAGGAAGGCAATTGTAAGTACAAAAACTGATAAAGAAAAAAGGTAAAAAATCTTTGACAAAAGTAGCGAGACTTCGCGAGACTGCATCGGAAACACAACAATAGCTCTTATTATTTAAACTCTTTTACTTTTTTTAGTGAACTTAGTAGATTAAATGTTGTATATTTATGTTTACTTAAAATACATTTTCAAGTTTCTTATTACCCCAATAGAAGTCGTCATATCCTTTTATAATTTTGCGTACATGTAGTTTGGAGTATCTACTTTGAAATACACAGCATGAGCCAATAAAATTTCAAAGTTGCTTTTTGGCCAAAATAATGGATTTCTATCCCATAGTGTATCGGCGCGTAGCTGTAAAGGATAGCGGCGCCTTTGTATAAAATAGTCCTACTATAAGCGCGTGGTGATAATTCATTTGTAATTCTGCCATTTGAACTGGACTTTCCTTGCGGTAGCTATAATGTTCTTTGCTATAAGGTATAGTTTGTATGTATGTAAAGCGTCAAGCGAGTGGGGTGCCTCCAACGTCATTACCATTATATATAATTAGACAATAAAAAAATCTGGTTTTTACAAAGAATAGGAATTTAATTGAATTAGATTGTTTTGTACAACATGCCATAAGGAAAGATACAAAACATAGAATATAAAAGAAAGTTGTAAAAAGTTTTAAATAAAGACAAAATAAAATGATTTTGTGCAGCCAGTGGTTGTGAGATGTAAGTGATGCAAATGACAATATACTTGTGTTTGTGTAGTGTAATTTTAAGCCAACAGAAAATAACTTTGGAAACATACTGCTCTTTTGCCCAATACCAAATTTATTACCTTTACCTAATCAGTTAGTTTTAAATCGGATTTTGAACCAACTTCCTTGAACTTATTTTTAAATATCTAGTTTTACGTAGTATGTAGGTCAAAGCTATCCCCAAAAATATATCTAGTTAATTAAATTTAGTATGAGGTTTTGAATTGCACAAAACAGGGTGGCCCACCATATTCGACACGGTCTGTAGCTGGATAACCATGGGGTTTTTAAAAAAGTAAATACTGAAACATATACAGGTCGGATAAGACCACAGTATAAAATTATTTTTAGTCTATACAGGGTGTCTCAAAAAGTGTGACGTATCAAAGTTATATTTTTTAAATGGAACACCCTATATTTTATGACGGTTTTTAGATTCTACTTTAAAAAATAACTCAAGTTTGTTTATAGTACTAAGTGTCTAATTTTATTCGTTTTTGTGATATTTGATTTTTTGAAAAATGCAGAGGTAAAATTAAATTGATTTTACTTTAACACTTTTAACACTTTATAAAATGTGTAACAAGATTAGAAAAAGGTCTGCCATATCATACGTAGGTCAAATCAAGATCAAATATTGTACAGGGTGATCAAAAAATAATTTCAATTTTTCAGAAAATCAAATAGCCATATCTCTCTTATTTTAAATGGAACACCCTGTATTTTTACGTCACATGATGACAAATAAAATACTCTTTCAAATGGTGTATAGGTTGCCTATACCTATCTTTTGTGCTTTTTAGTAAAATCTGTTTTTACAAATTTTAGTCCAAATGTTTATTTAAATTAAAGTTGGCTGTGACATAGCAGCCATTAATATTTTCTTAAGAAAGTAACAACGACCATTTATTGATTACTAGTGTTTTAGTCAGTTTAAAAGAAATTTCAATGATTTTAAATAAAAACCCTTTTTCTACAACAACAAGATGATATAATACTGGTAGGATGTGAAAAAATGGTTTACTTTAGTCTAGAGTTAATCCTGAAAAATATTCCAGGAGAAACCATCTGATAACCTTAATAGTTGCTTTAAAAAATTTGACACAGTGATTATGGATAATGGAAGAAACGAGTTATAGGTCACAGAGAATGTCGTCATAACTGACCAGAGGCGTTATTAGGATTGTTTTAAAAACACAAGTTTTATCCATTACCACATTCAGGCTGAAATAAGTGTTATTGGAAGTAGCATTATAAGCAACTAATGAATTTTTTTTCTGTGAATTTTAAAAATAGTGGCGAAATATTACAAAATCTTTTAGATTTTGTACTTTTTCCAACAAATTTACATTTGCAATAACGGCTTAGTAAAATAGGCATAGCCATATCACCAGCCTACTCACATTTAAAATAGACATTTGGAATAAAAATATGTTAAAACAGAATTTACTTAAAGTATAAAGATAGGTATAGGCAACCTATATACCATTTGAAAGAGCATTTGGTTTGGCATCATGTGGTGCAAAAAAAAATACAGAGGTGTTCCATTTTAAAATAAGAGAAGATATTGCTATTGGACTTTCTAAAAAAATTGAAATTATTTTTGATCTTACCCTGTATAATGTATGATCTCGATTATGACCTACGTATGATAAGGCAGACTTCTAGAGATGTGTTATAATTTTCTCCTGAATTTGTTGAATAGGTAATCATATTTGTATACAGGGTGTCCAAAAACTCTGGAAACGCTAATATGTCGCAGAGAGTTTTTGAACCAAATTGGACGAAATTCCGTACTCCAGGGTAAAACCAAACTCTAAATTCAGCGTTGATATCAGCGATATTACCAGATTTTCAGTTTCACATAAATATATTCAAAGTTTTTAAATTTAAATAAGATTTTCTATATTTGATTATTGGATTCCAGCTGTTTTTAACTATACAATGGTATGGAACTCCAATTTTCTCCCTAAGTATTAATAGCAGAAAAGATCTTTAATTTAGTAAAAATATTAGGTGCAATAGGTTAATATCTTTCAACTCTTAAACTGGTGCCTCGTTACTGTTGACATAGGAAATATCTAGTTTAATTTGAGTTTTTGAATATCAAAATGCTCCTTTTAAATAAAAAGAAACATTTTTAGTTTAGGATTTTTCTGTTTATAATCTTGTATGTCTTTTAAACTTCGTTAAAAATATTATTATTTTTTTATCAAGGAATTCAATTTATGTCAGAACTGTCAAGCCACTTAGCTTAAAAATTTGCAAGGTGTAAACACTAATACTTATGCACTTTACACCTATTTTTTTACTAAATTAAACGTTTTTTTAGTTATTAATATTTAAAGCAGAAAAAATGGACTTTGTACAGCAAGAAGCAGCGGAAATCCAATGATAAAATAAAAACATATGTATCTCATTTAAATTTAAAAACTTTGAGTTGACTTCTGCGAAACTGAAGATCTGAAATACCGCCGATATCAACACTGAATTCAGAGTATTGGTAGGGGAGCCCAAGAGGGGATTTGGAGATTTACTACAGGGCGAAAGATTAATATACCGGAGGATACCTTGTACCCGGTTAAGTACTTCCACCAAATATGAGCCCCATATACAGGGCCGATCATAAAAAACAACAATATATCCATCAGAATAATTGTCGAGCGCGTCAGATTAAGATAAAGTAAGTTAATTACATTTATGCCAAACAGTGTATATTCCATTAATCTGACAATTTGAAAGTGACGTAAAGAAAACAGAGAGGCAACACAAGGGTTAGTTTATATTTATAAGGTTGTGACATATCCTCAACTTTTAGGCGGTTCGAGGTCGGGGCCGCAAAGGAAGGGCACTCCACGGAGAAAAGTTGGCAAGACTGGGTAAAATCAAAGCTGATGATCAATCCAGTGGCGTCTAGAATTTGCGCATTTCATTTTGCATTGTTTTGAAAGTGATATTTGTTGAAAGATGTAATTCCAATGGTTATTATTTAAAAGTGAAAGAATTTACAACTTAATAATAATTAAAAACTGTTGTGTAAACGGTTGTTCTACTAATACAATAAACTGTATATGTCCGGCACTGAACAACACGGCCGAAAAATGGGAGATGTGACGTCATAACACGTCAAAGTAATATGGCCTAATGTCGTGACCCTATATAGACCGACTTTGAGGGCCACAAAGAAAAACAGGCAGATTAACATTTTTAAGAGTGGCTATTTTTTTATTTCAGGAATAACGAAAATATATAATCCGATACAATCCGAACGATTTCTACAAGCCGAAATATTAATAGTATTTTTTGACATATTGAAAAGCCTATAGCCACTTCCCCACCGATGAAAAAGTATAAATTATATTTTTTCTTATCATCTAAGCTTTGCAGCCCAATAGGTTCTCTATGACGCTCGAGTAAATTCCCATTTAGCATCGTGGGCTCCCTTACTACATGGTTCTAACCTGGAGCACCAAATTTCGTCCAATTTGGGTTCAAAACTCCCGCAAGAGATATTTGAGCGTTGACAGACTTTCTTTTTTGGACACCCTGTATGTATTCTGTATATTATGTTTTATAATTTACAGTTATTTTTGTAACTTTTTCAAAACTTCTGTCCACTAAAGTTTCGAAATAACGGAAAATAAAATAAATAAGTTAAAAGTAAGATTAGATTAGATTAGATTGGGGAGGTGGATTGCATATCCTCAAATACACTTACAACTCATGCTCAGGTTTGTGTGTGTCCTCACGTCCGTAAAAGTAAGATGGTGACGTGGTTTTTAATAGAATATTTGCTTATAAAGCAAAATTGCTCTATAGTGAATTCAAAACAATTTTCGATGCACGTCATCAATCAGCTAGTACCTGACGTTCAATTACATAAAATTAACAAAATAAAAATGTTTGCAAAAATTATTAAAATTTGGCCTTTTAATTAATGTACTGAACACATATTAACGTCGTTATTTAACGCATCTAATAACAGAAAAAGTTCCTTCGAGTTAACCACCTGAAAAAAACCATTTTAATTCAAATTTTATGTCATGGTCGAATTGCTTCTTATCTTGCAACGTTGCCTTACTTTGTTCGACTTTCTACTCAAATGTTTAAAAATAAGTGTTTAGTTTAAAGAATTTTATAAAATTAGGGCTATTAAATTTAGTTTAATAGTTTTTGAATAATTTTACCTTAGTTTATTCAAGTTTTTTCTAAAAATATACATATATACAAAATAAATAGTTGCAAAGTAGCATTAATCTAATTTACGAAATACGTCTTTTAATCTGGCTCAATGAGCACTGGAAAATATCAACGTTGTAGTACAATCTATTGTAGTTGAGCACCATTCTATCAATCATTGCCGTAAGACCATAGTTCGTTCGGTGAGGACGCTCGAAGAAGAGCTGTTGTTGCCTTATCGCGTCGAACAGGTACCAAAAACAAAATCAACTCCAAGAGCTCAGCACAGTTCACGGAGCCATTGAGAAGCTTAAACATGAAAAGAAGCAATGCGTCCTGACGTCTAGTCTCCAAGCTTTTCATTCCACACAACAGCAGCCTTGTTTCATATGGTTATTCCTGAGCACTGAAAATGGTGTTTATACCAACAGATAGTTGTGAGGAACTTGTTTTGAACCCTTTCTAACCTATTTTTGTGGACGTTGTAGCCAGGAGCCCAGATAACAGAACAGTACTCTAGGACACTGCGGACTAGACAGTTGTATAAGCAGGTAATGGCTTTGGTATCGTGGATGTATTTTGTGTTTCGTTTAATAAAGCCCAGCATTCTAAAGGCTTTCAGAATTATACTATCAATGTGATTATTAAAAGATAAGCTCCGGTCCAAAAATTACACCCAAGTCGTTAATGAACTCCACGTTCTCTACCAACTCATGTTATTAATCCTATAAACAGATTGGATTGGATTTGTACACTTGTAGAACCTGATTGCCTTCGCATTTTGTGACATTGATACTTAATAAGTTCCTAGAGCACCATGACGTAAAGTTATCTAGGTCGGACTGTAAGCTGTTTGGTCCAGAATCGACCGTGTTGTAGAGCTTAAGATCATCTGCGTACAACAGAAAACGTGTAGAAACGGAAACAGAGGCGACATCATTGATAAACAAAAGAAAAAGAGCACAGGACCAATGTGCGAGCCTTGCGGTACACCTGATGTGACGTGTATCTCTCTGGAGTACAAACCACAAACTGAAACGCGTTGACGACGATTACACTGAGGTAAGACTTAATTATCATCCAGGTAAGTTCCAGTGATACCAATCTTGGAAAGTTTCTTACATAGCAGTTGATGACAAACACTATCAAAAGCTTTAGCCAGGTCAGTAGTAAATGTGCTCGCTCAGTCTACCTTGATGTCCAGCTTCCACAAGGCAGAGAGAGTAAAAAGTTTTGATAGACCGCAAGGTTTGTCACCGTAGGGCGCAAACTCGTAAAATCCATCTAACACTTTTTATCCTGTACTAAGAAAAATTTTCTAGATTTTTTCACTTTACTATAAAACGGCGACGGTAGACCTGGGAGTGGTAATAATAGTTTCGACTTTTGTGGTGTTCACTTCGAGCATTGACAATTAAACATTTTGTCGTAGTTGTAACCATAGTTACGTTTAATTGTTAATAAAAGGTATAAAAACGTAAATACTAGTTTTTATACGAGATGTTTTGAAACCATATTATTATTTTTCTGTCATTTTGATCATAAAAGATAACCTAATATATTTTTATTATTATCACAAACTGGCAACCATGTCGCCATTTTACGTCACTCAAGGGGTATGACGTGCATCGGACATTGTTTTGAATTCATTATACACGCATTCCTTCAACATATATCAATTTTAGGCGTTCAACCAATTATAACCGCGGTAATAATTGGTGTCAACTTTGACGTATAATTCATTGTTTAAACGTCAACATAACCGATTGGTAAATACCGTTTTAAAATTGGTTCTTTACCTAAAATTGATGATAGTTTAGGGGCAACTTATTTAATTTTAAAACAATATTACAAATCAATTTTTATAATTTTGCAACCAGGGCTGGTTATTCAATCAGTATTTTTGACTACCTGTTTTGATTAGTCATTTATTTGTTGCAAAAATTTGTGAAGAAATTTATTAAAATAATTTTAAAAAAGTATCTGTATCTGTATCTGTTTTTATTGTCAATGCCATATTTTCGTACTCCCTCGGTTGAAGAATGAAAAAGAAAAATGGTTACCAATATTTGAACTTATGTACATTTAGTTGGCTTTGAATTTTTAAAGTGCTTTAAATATAAATTAAACAAAAATAATAAAGCATGCTTGCTTGTTTTGGGATAAAGCTCAAATTTGAAACAGCAGCTGAATATGTACTAAAACTTATCCCTGGTAAAAGTTGCTTTCTGAGAGAAGAATTTATTGCTATTTTTTTTTACGAAGGGAAGTTTGACAGCACGAGCCGTTAGGCGGGTACGGCAATCCCATGAGTAAAAAGACACTTTATGCATGTGTTGTTTTTTTTTATCTTTGGACAAACCACGAAGACTAAAAGCCCAAATACTTACGTACCGTGGGTGTCTTAAGCGAGGTAAGAGGGAGTTTGTTGACACGGGACTTAAATACTTGAAGATTTGGGGGAAGGAAAGACCTCTGCGGGCAGCAGGTTCCACATTCTAGAAACTCTAGGGATAAAAGAACGAACAAAGTGGGAAGTTTGGGGCCTGTCCAGTTGGACCGTATAGGGGAGGCATACGCGCGGAACCACGAGTTTCTCTGTTGGGAACCGTAAGTGGAGGAACTATACTGGCCAATTCTTCAGAGCAGAAGCCTTGGAAGTACCTATAAAAAAGCGATAGATCCCCCACAGCTCGACGATGGGTAGAGAGAGAGAAGCCTTTTTGTAAGTGAAGGATCATTAATGAGACGAATAGCTCTTCTTTGAATAGAATCCAGAATGCTTAGGGTTGTGGAGAAAGCCATGCCCCAGATATACGAACAATACTCCAAGGGAGGTCGGATTTGGGACACATATAAAGTGTATAAATTAGAAGGGAAAAAATATTTTTGGCTCGAAAGAGAAATCCAAGCTTTTTGAAGCTGCCGTGGCTATAGATACAATGTGTTTATGCCAGTTAGGGTTACTTTCAAATGTGACGCCCACAAGATTGAAGGTGTCTTTGCTCTCTAAAACTTGGCCGCCGCTCATAAGTAGAGGATGAGTATTTGGTAACTCTTTTCGCGACAAGGAACATGATTGTGTTTTGGATGCATTGTACTATATTTTTCCACGACCGTATAAAATTTTTTCAAAATACCATTTTATACATGTTTTATTTATCTAAACTTATTTATTTAAATTTTTGCAGCACAGCCATTCCATTGCAACAAAAATCTTATCCTCTTTATTTTTTAAGAGACAATTATCCTTTTCATAACTATGCATTTATTATTTAATTTTAGAAAATTGTATGTACTTACTTTTGTAAAAATAATACTAAAGCAGTATAAATTCCTTTTCAATTTCTTAGTCATCGAAATTCATTATTACCATTAATTTTCAATAATTTTTATTTCATTCATTTGCAAACTGTCAAATGTTACAACTTGTGACACATGAACTAAAAGAAATACTGTCGAAATCAAAGGTAACTTGACCGTTTGGTTCAGATGATGTCGCGTTTACTGTTACATTGCATAAATTGATATTTAAGTGTATTGTGGAAGGCATTGAAACAAATAACTAATTCAAAGTGTGAAAAAGCTTCGAAGTGTTAAAAAAGTTACTTTTTTAACACTTTATGTAGTGTACTAGAACGGAGTACTTTAACTTCATGTTAACGATTAAATAAACAGCATATTTTTTAACCGTCGTGGAAAAAATTAAGTTTATAATTTATTCACACCATTACATGAAAAACTATGAGTTTTATAACACAAAAATACAGCTGAAGCCAACAATATTTCGATCATTTACATTTTTCAAAAGCGCCGTAGATTAGTCTAGACACATTAAATTTTGTTATACAAATAATAAAAACCTTTTGTGTAATAAATACACATCAAAATTATTACAAATTCAGTCAATTTTAAATATGTTTTACGTAAAATTTGCCTACTATCCTAAAACAACTGAAAAGATATTATTAAATAAAAATTAATATTGACCAATATTTGATTTTATTCATATTTTACCGGATTAATGCTTTATTGGAGCTAGTTTTAATGTGTACCATCTCGAAAATTAGATTTTTATGTTATATCAAGTAAAAATGAACAAAAAACCTATACATTGAATTTAATGCATTCTTTAGTAAGTTTGAACTCTGTGTTATGGATATAGGTATGTAGTCGTCGGATCTCAATTTAATATTGGATAGGGGCGCCAAAAATCTCATCCATTTTAATGTATCCAAAACACAATCATGTCCTTTGTCGCGAAAAGAGTCATCAAGTACTCGTCCTCTACTTATAAGCGCCCAAGTTTTGCAGAGCAAAGACACCTTCCATCTTGTGGGCGTCACTTTTGAAAGTAACCTTAACTGGCATAAACACATTATATCTATAGCCACGGCAGCTTCAAAAAAGCTTGGATTTCTCTTTCGAGCCAAAAAGTATTTTTCCCTTTCCAATTTATACACTTTATATGTGTCCCAAATCCGACCTCCCTGGGAATATTGTTCTCATATCTAGAGCATGGCGTCCCCTACAACCCTAAGCATTCTTGATTCCATTCAAAGAAGAGCAATTCGTCTCATTAATGATCCTTCACTTACAGAAAGACTTCCCTCTCTTGCCCATCATCAGGCTGTGGGAGATTTATTGCTTTTTTATAGGTACTTCCATGGCATCTGCTCTGAAGAATTGTCCAGTATAGTTCCTCCACTCACGGTTCCCAACAGAGAAACTCGTGGTGCCGCGCGTATGCATCCCTATACGGTCCAACTGGACAGGCCCCGAACTTCCCACTTTGTTCGTTCTTTTATCCCTAGAGTTTATAGACTGTGGAACTCTGCTGCCCGCGGAGGTCTTTCCTTCCCCCCAAATCTTCAAGTATTTAAGTCCCGTGTCAACAAACCCCCTCTTACCACACTTAAGACACCCACGGTACGTTAGTATTTAGGCTCTCAGCCTTCGTGGTTTGTCCAAATATAAAAAAAGTCATGGCCTAAAGAAAAAATATTTAAATTTGGCCCTAAGTATACAACTTTGTGACATTTTTTATTTCACTGTTATATTAAGAAAATATAAATGTAGATTGTACACTTTAAAAGTAGGCTCCTCATTTCTTCACCGAAGGCAGCTTTATCATTTAATATGATACAGCATATTGTGAAGCTGAAAGCAAAAGTAAAAGTGCCTATGGGAATTGGTGTTTTCATGTAGTTCTTTTAGTTGTGGCTTAATTAAATGTTTAATTACATTTTTAAATGGTATATTGTTATTGTATGTTATAATCATATCTACTATATCTTTTTACTGTAAATAAAAACCCAAAGTTTTTTTTTCTTTAATAACTCTGTAAACATATAGAAACAATATTTGGCCTAAGTTGACAGTTAAATACAAATAACAAATTGCAAATTTGCAAAATTAAAACCAAAATCACCTAAAAACTTTGTGATTATTATATTGTTTTTATTAGCAATCTTTTAACACACCTATTTGAGCTTTACCCCATCTAGCAACCAAAGATACTTTAAAATTAACAAAATAATAAAGAGATAATTTTAAAAATTAAAAATAGATAGAATAAGAACAGAGAGAGTAGGAGAAACCCAGCTCACCGTGTGATACTTATGCATGTAGTCTCTCTGAGGGCTATGGTGCGACTTTGGGGTAGATCTACCGCTTACAGGGGTGACTGCCTTTCCAAGCTCCTGCCTCTCGCCAAGAGGTTCATGTGTTCCATACTGCCAACTCGAGACTCCAATTCTTCAGCTCGGGCTTCAGTGTTTTGCTTTTCTTCTTGAATAAGCCGAATTTCATTGTTGATGGCATCAAGTTGTTCTTGTAACATCATAGCCAGAGTTTGAGCATCGGTATGACCAGATGGGGAAAGCATGTCGGCCGTACTACAAAAAAGGCAATAAATAATTTGTCTAATATAATTTATAATCAATGAATGTGTGCACTAATATGTAAACTGAAATTTTTAACATTATCCCAGGAAAAAAATCAAAAAGATATCAGAAAAACCGGACATCTGGCAACCCCATCGGTTAACCTTACCTAAACAAACTGTCATTATCATCGCCTTCTGCATCACTCGACACGTCAAAGGCTTGTTGAACATTAGCTAGCACATGAGCTTGCTGTAATTTTTCCCATTCATGTTCTGCCATCGACCTGGAACCAAAGGACATTTTATTTGGGTCTTCATCTATTGGTGTTCGACTCTTGTTTGGCCTTCGTGGTAAAGAATGAGTGTCGAAACTGGAATGGCTTGCACTACGAGAGAAGTTGTTTGGGTCAACGGCGTTGGGAGACAAAGATCTAAAATAAATAAATAAAGTGCTTACGGGTGCTAAAAAATATATTAGAGACAAAAGCAGTTTAAAAAATCATCACGTATCCCTATCCGTATCGTAATGCGCTTGCGCAGATACGATACGTTAGTTCCAATCCGTTATGTTAAACTTATGAATACGGCACACGAATCCGTATCGCGATCGGTAACGTATCCCGACTATGGTACGGCAAAATTAGAAAAGAAGAAGATTTAGAACCATAAAATTTGATTGACTGATTGATTGACAAGTGAGTTAAAAGCTAAAAGTTAAAAACACTGGATTGAAAATTGCATCCATCGTTAAATAAAACACGTAAAAAAGAGCAGTTAAACCACAGTTAAATTACAAGAAACCACACCTGTTAGTTAAGGATACAAACCCTGAACAAAATTGGTTTAGGTAGTTGCATAAAGAATTTTAAATTATGTAACGTAAGTATGCTCTAAGCCGTGCTTTAACGTTTTTGATGCCGTGGTATTGTCTCTGTTACGTATACGGCTAGGTATAAGTGTGCATATTTTATGGTGCTTGACTTTTGTCTCTACTACCAGTAAGCCTTACCTCGTTAGAGCATCAGTCTGCTGAATGTTATAAGCAATCTCTTGCTGTAGCATCTGTCTTTTGACATTATCTATTTCTAACCTAGATTTTGCTAGCTCCTTCATAATTTCTGATTTGTGTTGTTCCAATTCTTCCATTAACTTTCTTGTTTTTTCTAGTTCTTGAGTTAGGTTATTTTTTTCCTAAAATTTCAAATGAATTAGGTATATACTAGCACACTACTTCTATAATTAAAAGATTATGATGATGCTATTACATAATTTAAAAAAAAATAGTAGAAAAATCTATAGTTTTTAAATCAATGTTTGTAAACAATACGTAGATAAAATATATATATTTATTTAGTGACAGGGAAAATTCCCCACTGTCTTGGTGTATTATACAAAGTATTTTACTACCTTTAAAGACAGGTAAAGAAAAGACCCTGCTTCTCTATGGTATTCCACCACAACTCTCTCCCAGACCGGTTTCTGCCTGCCTTGACAGAAACTTATCCATGAGGCTGTAACGAGTTGTAGTGAATAGCATAGAAAGTAAGCGTCTACTTATTGGACAAGTTCCATTGTCCATCGGTAGGATATCTGATGCCCTACTGAAATCGCATTCAGTAAATACAAGCATCAATATTAGCGGAGCGGCTATGTATGTTATAAAGCACAAGCAAAAATTCCCCACTGTCTTGGTGTATTATAAAAAGTATTTTACACCTTCAACACAGATAAAAGAACATCCTGCTTTCTATGCTATTCATCACACCTCTTCTCCCCAGACCGGCTTTCCCGCCTTACAGAGAAACTCTATCAATGAGGCTGTCAGCGAGTCGTAGTGAATAACATGGAAAAACAAGCGTCCACTTATTGGACAGCTTTTGTTGTCCACCGGTAGGCTAAAATGATGGACAATAAAACTTGTCTAATAAGTAGACGCTTGTTTTTCATGCTATTTACTACGACTCCTTACAGCCTCATTGATAAGATCCTGTAAGGCAGGCGAAACTGACCTGGGGAGAGAGTCGTGGTGGATAGCATAGAAAGCAGGATGTTTTCTTTTAACTGTCTTTAAAAGGAGTCAAATATTTGTATATTTTTTAGGTATTTAATATTTATTTAATATGGATCCCACTTTCACTTTTGGAATAAAAAAATCCTAGTTGCGAGCCTGTGCAGATCTGTAAAAATTTTAAGGGGTGCTGGTGCACCAGTCTGGAACTGGGACTACAGTGATCCCATTTGGTACAAACCCCTAATAAAGTAAGTTTGGTATACGATAGTAGTATTAGAAGGAGACAAAAGCATCCCTTTACGCTTTCTTAATTTATTCGCAGTGGGTGATAATTAAAAACAAAAAAATAACAATTTACCTGTAATGCATGCATTCCTTTCCTTTAGATGATCTTGCAATCTATCATTCGACTCAGATAATAACTTATCTACAGTCAGCCGACAGACGAGTTGTGGTCTTCGTTCATTTTCAGTCTTTGATTAAGACGAACCAACTCTGCACTTTTCTCGTCTAGATTGGCTTCAAGACGCTGAATTCGATCTTCTGCTGAACCATGCCGTTCTTGAGCCTAAAATTTGGTTTGAAATGGACTGTTTTGTATCCTAATTTACGGCAAATTAAAGAACAAACTTTAGGTATTCTATTATTTAATAATTTATTATGCCACCACCAAAAAATAATACCAAAGAAACATGTTATATACTTTAATTTATTTTTGTTTTTTTGCCTTGACGGATTAATTAAAGTACCCCTTTTCATAAATTTTTAACTTACTGTAATTTAAACGTATTCTGGCATTGTATCTTAAAAAGCAACATATTTGTGGCTTGTTTTGGGTCAGCCATTTTTGAAATGACAAACTTTTTGTGAAGTTTGTACAATAGTAAAATATTATAAAGAGAAACAAGTAAAAAAATCGAAACAAAACAAGTGATTGTTCGCCAGAAGAGAGGGTGTCAGTTTGCAGTTCCATAAGACTGAAAACTGGCACCCTCCTCTGATAAGCCACCACTTATTGTTTCGTTTCGACTTGACATGTTTCTTGGGATTTACAAATTTTTTGACGATTTGGTGCGAAGTTCTACTCGTTTTTGCCTCGTCAAAATAGAAATGTATACAGGATGGTCCGGAAAGAATTATATAAATAATAGAGCTTATAAAATGATTCAAATAATGTTATTATATTTTATAAAGGAAAAAGTTATATTCCATTGCGCTTCGTTATGAAGTTATTAAACGGTTGCCACAGTATTGTTAATATTTAGACATCTAAACTAAATCATAATTATGCTTCTTGTTTCCATGTAAACTGTCGTTCAGCAAGTCTAGAAATATAAGCAAGATAAGACGATCTTTTCTGTTTATGGTATTTTTGTCTTTTTCGCATTATACTCATTTACTTATCTATTTTAATTTCTTCATCTCTCCAGAAAAAGGTGTATGCTTTATTTAAATATATCGTGGTCCTAAAGGCAAAACTCACTCTATGACATCTTATGGTTCAGGGAATATAAAACGATTTTTCACAAGATTTGTGATGAAAATAAAAACATAAGACATCTTTTTTATGTATAATATTCTGTAAATGAAAACCCATAACTCACTGTTTTTGACCAACCCAAGTATTTATCGGAAATTTTTTTCTCCTGCCTGGGGTACCCTGGAGCGAATTATAGTGGAAAGTTTTTGACATAATCATTGAATTTGTTTTAACGTCATGTCTGTCATTCATATACATAATTGTGCCAAAAGTTACTTTGTACCAGCTGTAGTATTCTCAGACATAACATAATATAAAATATGTGAGGTGTCTAAGACCCTATGTGACAACCTTATACAACTACAGTAAAATAATATCATAAGACTGAAGAACTAGATATAAGTGAAGAGCAAATGAAAGCAAGGTATGGGTCCAAAAAAATTAAAAATAAACCATTTTTACCAACTGTAGTAATATAAGGTAAGTATATAATATAAAAAGTGAATAAACAATGATAAGCTCTAAAATTAGAGGTCGGGGACGCAAGGAAGAGGCCTCCATCGAGAAAAGTTGGCAAGACTGGGTAAAATCAAAGCTTGATGATCAGTCCAGTGGCGTCTAGAATTTGGCGCATTTCATTTTGCATTGTTTCTGGGAGGTGCTATTTGTTGAAAGATGTAATTCCAAATGTTTTTTTATCTATTTTTAAGCAAAAGAATTTACAACCTAATATAATAATAATTAAAAACTGCTGTGTAAACGGTTGTTCTACTAATACAACGACTGTATATCTTTCCGGCACTGAACAAGATGGCCGAAAAATGGGAGATGTGACGTCATAAGGCGCCAAAGCAATATTGGCCGAATGTCGCGACCCTATATAGACCGACTTTGACCGGTAATCAGGTTTTCGATTTATTGCAAAAAATTACTTTTAAAAAGAACACCCCCTATATTATATCACTATTCGAAAGATGTATTAATGAGCTTCAAAAAAGTCTACATGTGATACATCAATTTTAGTAGTTTCGGAAATATAGCCATCCTCAGTAGTAAACTGGCTTTTTTATATAAAACCCCTGTATATTGCATCACCATTATATAGATATTTTAAATAGCGTTAAGAAATTACCAGATTCGATATCGCCGCTGCTGAAGAACAACAACTGCAAAATTATAAATTTTTCAGGAGACTTAAAAAACGAATGCCTGTTATTACAGTTTTATAAACAAAGTGAGAAAGACGGCCATAGTGGTTCTACTGTTACGTTGTTCTTTTACCGGTACCATATGGAACTATCTTCTTGGGACCATGAGACCGGTGGACCATCAAAACTAACTTTGCATTTTTAAAAACCAACTTAACTTATTTGACTAACTAAATTTAGTACGGGCATACCCCCCACTAGAGGATAGCCCGTACGGAGCTTAACTAAAACTTTAACTTTATGCTTGACTTCACTAACTACTTCTTATCTGATAAAAATCCCTTTTAATTTCTTTCTCTCTTCTTTAAATATCAAATTTTCCAGTGTTTGTTTGCATTTCTACGCTACCCAGTTTGTTTAATGTTTTTATTTTATTATTATAAAAGTAACCTAGAAAATTGTTTAATTTATACTTTTAAGACCTTGACACCTCACGTATATTTTTATGTAGCAAATTTCCCAATTCAGGGGTAAAATACTACAACTTCACTGATTTAACCAGACACGTACCTTAAATAGTAAAGAACTTAGCAATAGTGCCGACTTAAGTTTGATCACCCTGTAAATTTGTTGTACCATGGCATGCACGGGCTGTGCGGAAGAATACGAGTTGCAATTATTGTAAATGCTGTTATAATCGACTAGAGAGAAAAGTTTGGCAGTACAATAGATGCTAAAGTTAAAAAACCCTAGGATTAAAAAAATCCCTAAAAAATAAACCAACACGATAAGGTTAGACGCATCAGCCTTAATGCAGATAATAAAAACATTGTGTAAATAAATTTATCGGTTTATAAATAAAACAGCTTAAAATGGTAGATACTGTCAATGGTCTCAGCTCAGAGGCTCACTTGTTGACTGTCAATGTCTAGACCTCTATTACATCCAAAGCTTTGCTTTTTACATTGCAGGAGTTTCTGCTTAAAACCAAAAGATACTTGGCCTAAACTAGGTGAATTTACAGTTGAATGTTGTTTGTTGGCACTATAAGAGAGAAATTTCCGTATATTCTCATAAAGATGTAAATGCGACACAACCCATTTGTTTTAAACGGAGCTATATGCATCATATTTCAATAGAAGTTTTTGTTTATGGCTTTACGTTCGGTTAGAGTAGTTTTTATCTTAAGACAGCCCATAAAGACTTACAGGCTAAGTTTCCTCTATGTGTCTAAACTAAAGTGACAAAAAGTTTAGCACACTGCGCTCATAAAATATAAAGGTTTGTTAAAAAAGTCATAACCTGCTCAAGCATCACTTTATAGATTTATAATAAAGGAGCTCTACGGATTAGACGGATAGTACACGTTTAAAGATTTTCCATAGAAGAATGTAAAAGGATTGTAATCATAGCCCCATTGGAAACTGTAAGAAAACGTATTATACCTGGTAAATGCTTTCAAGCAATAAGCTGGTAACTAATATTTATAAAAAAATCACTTTTATAGATTTATAATAAAGGAGCTCTACGGATTAGACGGAGAGACTGACGTTTAAAGATTTTCCATAGAAGAAACGTGGTAAAAGGACTGGTAACTGGGCAGCCCCACTGGAAACCGTAAGAAAACGAACTATACCGGGTATTATCTCCTTTCAAGCAGAAAGCTGGTAAACTACAGCTATTTACAAAAAATCACTTTCTTATAGATTTATAACAAAGGAGCCTCCATGTGAACTAGATTTGAGTAGACTGAAGGTAACTCCCATAGCAGAATGTAAAATGATTGGTAATCATAGCTCCATTGAGTGTAGGAAAACGAATTGTACTGGTAAATTCTTTCGCTGCAAAAGCTTGGTAAACCACATTTTATAAAAAAATCACTTTTATAGATTTATAATAAAGGAGCTCTACGGATTAGATTGGAGTAGACCGACGTTTAAAGATTTTCCATAGAAGAATGTAAAAGGATTGGTAATCATAGCCCCATTGGAAACTGTAAGAAAACGAATTATACTGGTAAATTCTTTCAAGCAGAAAGCTGGTAACCATATTTACAAAAAAATCACTTTTATAGATTTATAATAAAGGAGCTCTATGAATTAGACGGAGTAGACCGAGTTAAGAAATTTCCATAGAAGAATGTAAAATGATTGGTAATCATAGCTCCATTGGAAAGTGTAAGAAAACGAATTATACTGGTAAATTCTTTCAAGCAAAAAGCTGGTAACCATATTTATAAAAAATCACTTTTATAGATTTATAATAAAGGAGCTCTACGGATTAGACGGATTAGACCGACGTTTAAAGATTTTCCATAAAATAATGTAAAATGATTGGTAATCTTAGCCCCATTGGAAACTGTAAGTAAACGAATTATACTGGTAAATTCTTTCAAGCAGAAAGCTGGTAACCATATTTACAAAAAAACATAGGTGTCGAACATGTAACCTCCTCCTTTTTTTGAATTCGGTTAAAAGGAAGAAGTTTATTAATAAACAAAGGGGTGGAACTTTTTGTGAGAGGTACGATCATTGATAAAGCAAGTAGAACTAAAAGTGTTGGTGCGGAAGCACTTTTCTCACAATGGAAACAGTATTTTTAAGCAGGCTCCACAGAAAGTGTATGGGTGAAAACCAATGAAATATTGTCTGGTTCTAAAAAGAAATCTAAACTTTTTAACAAGTAACTACTAGGGTCACTGATGTAATTTATTTATAAGTATTTTTATTATTCTTTATTATTACAATTTTTCTTTTTTCTTTGAATTTTGAACAATAATGGATCCACTTTTCAATTTAAAAATACTGACACTCATGGAATAAAAGAAACGTTAGTAAAACTTTGCTCATATTGTTACATTACAGACTAATTAAATAAAAAAAGTCATATAAAAATATACAGTCTTATGGAAAAATACAGGAATGGAAAATTTAAATAAAGATAGTTTAATTGTAAAAGAAAGAAAGTTAATTTATTATTAGTATTTCCGAATTACCCAACATTAAACAAAAAAATGTAAATTCACCCACATTGATATGATTACACTACTAAAGAAAAAAAATTAAAAAGGTACGAAATTGCCTTCATATGCATACAAGCCAAATGACATTCCATTTGTTATTCTAGCTAAATTTATATTAAGACTTATTCTTTTGACATTTTTTTTTGTATTCTAGTTTTTCCTAAATGTAATACGGTCTGAATAACCTAATTTTTGTTTTTAAAAAGTTTTGATAATAAAAAAAAAGAAATAGATTAATACGCACAATACTATAATATATTATTGTAATAATTAAAACTGTTTCAAAATGTATTAAAAGCAAGATTGGTTAGCAATAAAAATGACAGATTAGCAGACAGGCAATAAAAACTTCTACCAAACCCCACATTAAATTGTTTTTTCATCTAACAACTATAACAGACTATATACTAGACATAAAAATCAGACTTAGTTGGAATTCTACAAGGGTCTAACAGAAGAACAGTGGTAAAACAGACCTTACAGATATAAGAAAAGGTAGTACATAAGGCGTGACTTTCACGTACTATTTTTTTAGTGCCGTATAATACACATATTTAATGAACGATTACATTTTAAACGAGTTCACAATATCAGGTGCCTTATTTAAAAAAGATACTTTTGGCCCTACCCTGTATTTTATTACCAGTATTACCATAAAAAAACTGTATAAAAGAGCTTTAAGAAAAACCACATTAGGTATACCTAACTTTATACACTTCACAAATATGGCCATTTAAATCAGGTAGTATTTAAAGTATCGCCATTTTGCAGTGAGAAAATATATTGATTCTATATTCTAGGATTATAAAGTACTCGTCAGGAGCTTTAAAATGAGGTGTCACAAGACTTCCCTTTCAATTATTTTTTTTCAAGATGGCGGTCAGCAGCCATCTTGAAATTTTCATCTGTCAATTTTACTTTAAAATATAGTGTTTCAGCACGAATTTTATTTTTTAAAGTTTTAACTTTTTAAATTAATCCGTTAAAAAATAAAAGGGAGGGGGACATTAAAGAAATGCACTGTATAAATATGTATGTCAACCGCGATATTTCTTAAAATCAAAAGGTAAATGGCGTAATGTGTACACTATCGGAAAGTCGGTATTCTTGGAAAATAATTGCGACAGGTCGTCATTCCTTTTTCTGACAGTTGGCTTAGTTTCGTAAAAGACAGTGGTTGGCTTTAATGGTAGGTTTAGATCTGACATTTATTGCAGCATATTTATGTCAGATAGAAAATGTAAACGGTCAAAAATTATATCTGATGGAAATTTTTTATTGTTTACTGATGAATCTGACATAAATATCAGGCAATAAATGTCCTACCATAAAGTGTGTCACTCGGACAACCCAGAAGAAGTATGTAAGTAATATTTTTAAAAATAAGATGTTTTAGATAGTATTTGATCCAAATTTTACTCGAGTATCAAAAAAACCAAATAAACTTTCTTTTTCCATTAGATGTTTAAAGTTCAAAAAATGTCCCTCAGACAACCAGTCCCTGGCACCCAGTTACTTGGATAAATGAGTTAAGTAATAAATATTTTTTAATAAATTATGGTGTTTAAGATAGATTTAAATTTAAATTTTATGTTTAACATTAAAAAAAACAAAATAAACTATTTTCTACCAGACAGTTCAAAAAGTCTTTGGACAAACCACGAAGGCTAAAAGCCTAAATACTAACATTACCGTGGGTGTCTTAAGCGAGGTAAGAGGGAGTTTGTTGACACGGGACTTAAATACTTGAAGATTTGGGGGAAGGAAAGACCTCCGCGGGCAGCAGGTTCCACAATCTAGAAACTCTAGGGATAAAAGAACGAACAAAGTGGGAAGTTCGGGGCCTGTCCAGTTGGACCGTATAGGGATGCATACGCGCGGAACCACGAGTTTCTCTGTTGGGAACCGTGAGTGGAGGAACTATACTGGACAATTCTTCAGAGCAGAAGCCATGGAAGTACCTATAAAAAGCGATAAATCCCCCACAGCCCGACGATGGGCAAGAGAGGGAAACCTTTCTGTAAGTGAAGGATCATTAATGAGACGAATAGCTCTTCTTTGAATAGAATCAAGAATGCTTAGGGTTGTGGGGGACGCCATGCCCCAGATATGAGAACAATATTCCAAGGGAGGTCGGATTTGGGACACATATAAAGTGTATAAATTAGAAGCGGAAAAATACTTTTTGGCTCGAAGAGAAATCCAAGCTTTTTGAAGCTGCCGTGGCTATAGATACAATGTGTTTATGCCAGTTAAGGTTACTTTCAAATGTGACGCCCACAAGATTGAAGGTGTCTTTGCTCTGTAAAACTTGGCCGCTCATAAGTAGAGGATGAGTATTTGATGACTCTTTTCGCGACAAGGAACATGATTGTGTTTTGGATGCATTAAAATGGACGAGATTTTTGGCGCCCCAATCAATATTAAATTAAGATCCTGCGAAAGAGATATCTGCATCGCTCTGCGTTTGTTTTCCAAGTCAGGTTTAGTGATGGGTTTAGGAACCTGAAAACTGGAGTGAAGGGTACTATCGTCGGCGAAACTATGAATGGAATTAGTTTGTGGACGAGAGAAGGTCGTTGATGTGAAGAAGAAACAATGTTGGTGCCAGAACTGAGCCCTGAGGGACTCCAGCATTTACTTGGTGAAAGCTTGAAGAATGGCCGTCCCACAATAACTGATATACGTCGCAGTTTAAAGTTTCAAGCGAGTAATTTCCAATTACATAAAATAAATAAATATTACAAAAAAAAAACATAAAAATGTGAAATTTTTAAACCTGGACCGAAAGAGTTCATTGACCCATAAAGTTATTAAAAGGCACTGGCATACGACGATTCTGTAAGATCTGCCTTTTAGTTTTGCCATTGATCCGGTGCAAGTAGTAGTCTTCCAACTAAATAATAGGGAGAAAATGGTGCTCTATGGAACACATAACACTGAGAGGAATATAGAGTAAAAAGAAAAAGAGAAGAAAAATAAGTGAGCTGAGGCTCTCGTACCTGGGGTCTCACCTGCGTTAAGCGCTTCCATGCGCTGTTTCAGCTGTTCCTCAATTTCCGGAAGTTTCGAATATTGAGCCAACTTTTGCTCGGCCAATTCCAGCTTTTCTTGAATGGCGGCGATCTTTTCTTCGTGTAGCTGGAAATTAAACATAAGGTCCGAGATAAGGCCAATAATATGTTGCATTTTAAATCAGATAATAAAAATGTTATCCAAAATAGGAAAGAAAGAAAAAATATTGTATATTATTTAATATGTAGTAACCAATAATGGTTCACAATACATTTTCTATTCGTTTATCATTTAACTTTAGGCCCACTGCACTAAAAATAGCTGGCGAAGAGTCCAACTACCCCGAAAAAAAAATAATACGACAAAACTTTTTTACACTAGGTCTGAGATTGTTTCTATTTTAACAAATGCAATATAATGATATCTATATCACTAGCATGAACTTATTTAAAATCTACGGAATGCAAATAACAAATATAAAAATTAGTCACTGCATAAAAGTAAACTTGACATTAGATATTTAGTTATTTGCCTTACATAAAACTTATTAATATTATTTGATAAGGCCGATATATCATATCAGAAAGGACTGTTGTCAGACAATGGTTGTTTTACTATCGGCCGTTCGTAATAATGTGCAGTTAAAATATGACAATATCAGATAAGTAAATAAATAGAGCATTAACTTATCAAGTAATTTTCGTGCTAAAATATTTAAAAATCGCTACCAGTTTTTAAATATCTGTCTACAGGGGTGTTACAAGTTCGAGAAGCACCATTAGTATCTCGAAACGGTAAACGAATACAGGGCTGGTTAAGTGAGAGCCAAGATTACGCGGCCTAATGTTTCTTAAATGTAGCAATACTTCACTTTAAGTAATTTCGCTAACTTGCAGCTATTCGGATTTATCCGAAAAAAACTAAATTTCGCTACAGTTTAGATTTTTCTCAGTTCATTTGAAGATATATTTTTAAAGTAAATGACGCATATTCAATAAATGATGTGTCATTAAGATTTAAGATCCGACGTTTGTCTTTGAGCCACCATTATTAACTTTTTGTTTTATAAATATAGGCTAAATGAAAATTTTCACGACCGTTTGGAATAAAATCGCAATTTATGGTTTTTCGGTACGAAATGTCACATAAAAGTAAAGTGTCATAATATGTCGTTGCATTTAGAGTTAAGCCTAGTTCAGACCTACATACATTTGCCCGGAAACATAAAAACATTTGTATAAAAACTTTATGAAAGCTGTTTAAAACATTTAAACAGCTTTAAACTTATACAAATGTGTTCATGTTTGCTATGCAAATGTATGCAGGTCTGGACTGGGCTTACAACTAGATTACAAACTTATTAAGGTTTAAGCCAAAATATTAAAAAACAAAATTAATGATGGTGAGCTCAAAGACGAAACGTCGGATATTAAATCAAATAATCTCTCCTAATCTTAATAGTATTTTATAGAACCGAAAAAGTGACAATAATAATTTGTCATTTGTTTTAACGAAATATTGTTAAGCTATAAAAATGCGCAACTTTGCCCCAATTTAACCAACCCGGTATCTCTTTACCGTTTCTAGAGTAGCCCTCGAATATGTAACACTCCTGTATAATATTAATTGATTTGTATATCTAACAAAAGTAAATTAGACCACATATCTGTGGTAATATAATATAGATTTTGCAAAACATTCCTTAATACAAAATTTGTGTTTCTAAATAGGAGTTTCTTTTTTTATATTATGACATAATTATTAACCCTTAAACGACAACACGGGGTCGCCCGTGTCTCCACCTAATAATATTTTAGACATATTTCTTGCAAAAGTTGTATTTTAATATTGTTGCTACACCTACATTTGTAGCTTGGCTGTTACTATTACCACAGCAAATTACGTATGCTGAAGTTTATTGTCTGAGTTATAGGGGTTTGGGTCGCCGGCGACCCCTGTTGTTTGAAGTTTGAAGTTAAAAGGAACTAGAAGAGATTGAAAGACGACATAAAGAAAGTAATAGGGATACTGACAATAATAATTATGACTTAAGTGATATTGGAAGTGAGTTTGAAGAATATAAAGAAGAAGAAAGACAGTCAAAATAATGTATGAACCAACTGGAAATGAATCGTGAATAATATTTTAGACATATTTCTTGCAAAAGTTGTATTTTAATATTGTTGCTACACCTACATTTGTAGCTTGGCTGTTACTATTACCACAGCAAATTACGTATGCTGCAGAAGTTTATTGCCTGAGTTATAGGGGTTTGGGGTCGCCGGCGACCCCTGTTGTTTGAAGTTTGAAGTTAAAAGGAACTAAAAGAGATTGAAAGACGACATAAAGAAAGTAATAGGGATACTGACAATAATAATTATGACTTAAGTGATATTGGAAGTGAGTTTGAAGCATATATAGAAGAAGAAAGAGAGACAGTCAAAATAATGTATGAACCAACTGGAAATGAGTCGTGACGATGAAGTACCATTAGCACATTACTACAAAGTGATTAATGGATGCAGTGGTTACAGATGGCACTCTTATTTTTTTTTTTTTTTAATACACACGAACAAGAAAAAAAGAATTCTACATCTTCCTAAATCTAAGGGAACAAAAACGAAATAGGAAGCTTGAAAATTTTATTTTGTCGACATCATGCTGCTTAAAATTTTACTCATTCAAACGAAAAACTACGTAGAAATAAGATACACGTTTTAAAAGCACAAATATATACAAGAAAGACCGATAAAACAAAATTGAAAGACCTAATGCTTTACCGCACACAAATAATTCTTTGAAGAATAATTATGGAAATCTAACAAAGATTTTTTTCCTGTAAAAAGTCATTAGTTAAATTACAAAACAACCAACCAAGAGAAATTAGATAGGTTTTTGCTGTTTACACTTTAAAATACCAGTCATTCTTCATGGGGTCCGTATGCGACCCTTCTTGTCGTTTATGTTTGAAAAATTTTATATTGTTGTTTAAGGGTTGAGTCTGCACAAGTTTTCCAAATAATATTTTGTTCTAAGTTCAAAAATAAAGGAACTTTTTTCTTATGTTAATATTTTTAGATTTGCATATACTTTGTATATGCTAAGATTTATTTAAGTGTTGATCAGTGTTTGGCGAGTTGCAGTTGCAAAGATTTTAATCAAGAATAAAGTTTTAAAGAATAAAAATAAAAAAGGGATTTTTATATGGTTTACCAATAGGCTCTTGGCCAAAATTTTACAATGGTAAAAAACATTTAAATTAATAGTTAAATACGTCACCAACTCGGTAAAATTAAAATTTTCACAAAATTGTCAATAACTTTCTGTTAATTATTTTTAAAGTTGATTAAAATGTACTCCACAATTTGCGACTTCAAACAACTTCACAATGTTGCCAGTGTTAATGTGAAAAGCGTCACGTTAAATAAATATGCCAACAAAGAAAAAAGAAATAGAAAAGGGATGTCGTAGCTTGTATCTTTAGTGACGTAGGCACACTCGAACTACGTCATCGGTCTATGCGGCATTTTAAATAATTTCACGGGCAATCCCATGAGAATGCTCATTTTGGATTTATTAAAAAAATCCTACAATTTCCAAAAAAAAATGACGAAAAGGAATAAAATCCAATCTATCTACATGGTGTAGGGCCTATTATGCTAGTTAGTGCAAACGGCAATATGGATCTTTTAAAAGTAACTAAAATATACCTTTATCTGCGCTTCCTTATGTTGCAACTCCTGCTCCAGTTTTTCGTTCAGGTCATGCAGTGACGTACTTTCCCTCTGTGCATTTAAATACCTCTTTTTCCAATGTTGCGATGCGCTCTTCTTGATCTTCTTTCTGAGCCACATTTTCCCTTAAATCCCTCTGTAGTTTCGAATTCGCATCTTGAGCTTTGAGCAGTTCTTTTTGCGCCTTCGACAAATTTTCTTCCAGCTCGCCTACCCTGTTCTGCATTTCTGCGACTCTGCGTTGCCAATTGCTAATTTCACTAGTCTAAAAATTAGAAATATAAATGGTAGATAAGTCAAAAAAATTTAAATTTCATTATATTTATTATTGTAAAATTTTGGTAGATTAGAGACATATGGCTATGGTCAACTAGAGGTGTTAATCATGGGGTTGATTTAATGCATAATTCAGTTATACTGGATGTTTCTCACAGCTAGTTCCCGGCCTATAACTTTTTAATCTTCTGCGATAGAAAAATGAAATTTGATATACAGGGTGTTTCCTAATTGCGATAAGAAAATTTAAGGGCGTATTCCTGAGCCAATTTTACAAAAAACATCATATAAACATAGGTCCCAAAATGCTTTTTTTATAAGATACAGGGTGGTTAAACATCAAAAAGACAATCGGATTTTTAATAATATCTTAAATATGCCTTATCCGATTTTAATCAAATTATTTGGCTGTGATAATTGTTGAAATGGGAAGTAAATTTAGCCCTTAATTAATTTTAATTAGTAAGACTAGTGGCGCAGTGAATCTTAGCTAATATTATTGACAAAAAAATGTACGCCATTAACTTTTTTTGTGATAAAGCACCTGAGAATAAAGCTTCCTTGCTCCTTAATATTTTTGAGATATTTTTTTCTTTAAAAAATTAAGCAATATAAATTCCTATTAGTACATGTGTATGGACCCATGTTAATATGAACTTTTTTTTCATAAAAATGGATCAGAAATACTTCCCTAAATTTTCTTGCCGCAATTAGAAACACCCTGTATAGTTATTTGACCTAGTTTTGGATTGATTGTTGATATATTCATTCGTTTTTTTTACATCCAGTTTAACCGTAAGTGACTGATTTTTGATTCAAATTTTAAATGGCACCATGGTTTATTTTGTCTAATTTCGACAAAGTTTGACATCCTGAATACAATGCCACGTGACATGTCATTTTTTAAAACTTCTGCTATGACAGGTTCCAACGATTCTATTAACTTTTTAACCCTTTACAACAATAATAAATATGCAGCAATTACGACAAAGAATACCAATCCCTAGAACCCCACAAGTGAGATTTCAGAGTACCCTAAAAATGTTTAGTACCTACCGCGACCAACAGTTGGCGAAAGTAGTACGATGTCGCTTTGCTAATACAATTACCATCAGAAATTAATAGCAGTCGCTGACGAGCAGTCGGCCCGATCAGTTAGAGTGAGGATATACGCAAAATTTAATAAAAATAAAATCCCTGATAAATGGACCCAGTATCCATAAGATTATTAAATTTATTATTTCAGAATAGAATATATCGATGCGTTTTTACAAAACATCGTAGGCGACATTCGCCAATTTTACGGGAAACGATTTTTTTTCCCATCGCGTTATTTAAAGAAAAACCGAGATCTGAATGTTTTTATTTTAGATTTCTTCTTAATTTGAATTACAAAACAAACATATTTAACATTTAATGTTAAAATTTTCAGAATCTCCTAAAAAAGCTAAAAATTTTAAAACTCTAAACCTAAATAATAGTTAATTTTTAAATTTTTTATTTAATTTATCTTGACAACGGTGGCAGACTTGCCACCAAAACGTCGATTTTTAGTTCTCTATTTACTTGCTTTATTTTTTTTTTTTTTTTTTTTTTTTTTTTTTTTGGTTTTTTGGTACTATTAATTTATTTTTTGGCGTGTACCCAAATAACTACCATTAATTAAATGAACCGCCGAACCAATATAGAACATATCTTCATCTGAAATAAAGCCAATGAAAAAAAAAAAAAACGTTTCCCGTAAAACTGACGAATGTCGCTTACGATGTTTTGTCAAAAACCCATCGATATATCCTATTCTGAAATCATAAATTTAATAATCTTATGGATACTACCATTTATTGGGGATTTTATTTTTATTAAATTTTGCGTATATCCCCACTCTAACTGATCGGGCCGACTGCTCGTCAGCGACTGCTGTCAATTTCTGATGGTAATTGTATTAGCAAAGCGACATCGTACTACTTTCGCCATCTGTTGGTCGCGCTAGGTACTAAACATTTTTAGGGTACGCTAAAATCTCACTTGTGGGGTTCTATGGATTGGTATTCTTTGATTACAACTTTTTTATCAAATCAATGTGTTGTATTCTTCATTAATTATAACATCAAAAATAAAAACTAAGAAAACCAAACGTAAAAACAATACAAAAATTAGTAGTTTATGTTGTAGCCCAGTGGAAATAAAATATCCCTAGAATTTTGGCCATTTTTGCAGTCGGTATGCACAGCAGCGGCGGCGACAGGAACTGGTGGGTCAATACAGAATTGTTAAATATAGTTTTAAAACTGCGAAGTATATAAATTACTTAACCTGTTAATTATATTAATTTTTCAACAATTTATCCATCAATTTCAGCATCACTACCACTGCTGTACGCATACGGAGAGGCAAAGGAGCCCAGACAAGCCCACTTTCGAAAACAAATCAAATAATTTTGGAAAATTATTTTTCTATAAAAATTTGATATTGTAGGTAAAGAATATCAAATTTGTATAGTCATTTGAGGCTTTCCTCACTTTTTGTGGTCAATATACGGAAAGGAGAACCATCTAGGATCAAAAATAACATTTAATTGGTAGTTATTAAATCCTTTAAAAAGGAGGGGCGGTTTTTTAAATAAATTCATTGTATACATTTTAAACATTTAAAAGGAACAATGAATGCCTACAGCAAATACTTACTTGTTGCTCTAAAGCCTGCTGTAAATCGGCTATTCTCGCAGCAGACTCGGCAGATTCTCCATCGACTCCGCCATTCGTCAGTCGTGGCTTCGTCGTCACTGCCTATATGTCACAATAACATGCCATACATATACATGACAACACCGACAATATTTATTTTAAATAGACGTGCACATATTTGTTAGAAGAGTAAAACCTAGTTAAGTTTAAGGCCTCGGGCACGATATCCAGCGTCAGCGTCGAGCGGCTGATTTGAAAAAACAAGTTCTTTTATTTTCGCATAAAGATTTTAAAGACAGCGCTCTCACATTTTCCGCTTAACGCTGGCCGCTGACGCTTAGTATCGTGTCAGAGGTCTAAAACTTTATTTAACTCGAAAAATTTAACCATCTAGACCGGCTGCAAACATCCTACTTTAAATCGGACGATCTGACACGATTGTCTAAAGGGTGACTGGTTTATAATATGTTTGACTTGACATCCGATCCGATTCATAAAATCCTTTAATTAATCGACCTTCAGATAATTATATCCGAGAATTGTGTCCAATAAAAGTAGGATGGATGTGTGTGGCCAGCCTTAGACGTTAATCATGATTGCTGGTCACTTCAGTACGCGCCTGGCTTAAAACCGATCTCTGGCGCACTAAAGCTCCTATATCTTTTTTCTGGTAAGAGAGCACCAACATTTTGCGGTTCCATCATTTTTTATTTAGTAGATTATTAAATATTTTGTAAACAAAATTCTTTTACAATACGAGAAGTTAGCTAAATTTCCACTTGTTTATTATAAAGCTAATTTTTTATAAGCAATTATTTCTCTCGTAATTTTTTTCTGTTTCTCTACTATTCCTTGGCACACACACCAATTTTTATCGAAATCTAGTAAATATTTGTTGATATATTGTGATTTAACAAAAAGTACTCGAAATTTTTAATTACTCCTAAATTATTGAAAAATTAAAATTTTTAAAAACCCTTTCGGCGTATTACTTTCAACCTATGAATATTACTTGCAAGCTATGAAGCTTCCAAAATATGTGAATAGATATGTTACGCACAAATATCGAAAACGCTCAATGAGCGGAAATAACGCACACAACGCGTTATGGAAGAAAGTATATGACCAATCAAGCAAACGTATTATGCAACTCCAAGGGCCACAACAGTAGCTCTTGTAAGAACAAATAATGTGGTTCATTCTACAATTAAGTTGTTTATATATTTTAGATAAAAATTACTTATTATAGTTGTTTAAAACTATTATTTTTGCTAGTTGTTAACTTGTTTAAAATTACGAAGTACCTATTATTTTCATGTTTAAGAATCTTTCCAACTTTTGAACTATATTCTGTCTTATGTCAACTAAATCTTAAGTTATGTATTTATTTTAAAAATACATAACGCTTTTACTATATTTTTAATGTGTTTAAGTATGTGGTATCTTTTAATAAATAATTAATCGTTTTATGGTCGTTCTTCAAACGAACAGAACGCGTTGTGGTTGCGTCTAAAATGAACACAACGCAATGCGGTCATGAATTCACGACCATAAAACGAAAAACTATTCAATTTCGATGTTTGGTCATTTACCTTCGTCCATAACGCGTTGTATGCGTTATTTTCGCTCAATGAGCGTTTTCGATATTTGTGCGTAACAGATACATTAAAATCAATTTTTAGTGACCGGCTAAGAAATTTTAACTCTATACAAATATACCTTAGTTTTTAGTTTAAAAAAGCTATTATCACTAAATTATTTAATACAACTTTAAGTAATGGAACAAACCATATTCTGTAACAGTTTTTTGTTTTGTTCTTGTAAATAGTGTAATGATATTGCAAAGTACAAATAGAATAAAAAGCAGTTATAATATCATGCCATAGAAATAAGTATTTTGGTAGGTATTTGCAAAATAACATTGAAAATAACCACATACTGAAATTTCTTAGTGATATAACCATATCTAAACTTACACTTTCACCACTTAACCACAATTAACATACTACTGATAAACTTACCTACTGAAAACATGTTGGGTGTAATATGTTTTAATGCTTAAAGTTGGTTTTAAAAAGTAACTATTGAATTATTCGCCACAGCTTTAAACAATAGCTGATGCTACGAAAATTCAGTGGCGTATCTAGATTACCAAAGGCCTTGAGACAAAAAAGACTTGTTTCGTAATCGTCGTATTCTGAATTCGACGTATAGTAAGAACATTTTAAAAGCGCAAATTCGGTACCCTTTGAAATTAATACAAAAAAACATAAAAAGGCCGCCTACAATCGGACTATTTTATACAAAGGCGCCGCTATCCTTTACAGTGACGCGCCGATACACTATGGGATAGAAATCCATTATTTTTGGCCAAAAAGCAACTTTGAAATTTTAATGGCTCATGCTGTGTATTTCCAAGTAGATACTCCAAACTACATGTGTACGCGAAATTATAAAAGGATATGACGACTTCTATTGGGGTAATAAGAAACTTGAAAATGTATTTTAAGTAAACATAAATATACAACATTTAATCTACTTAGTTTATTATTAGCCTTGTTTACTAAAAAAGGTAAAAGAGTTTAAATAATAAGAGCTATTGTTGTGTTTCCGATGCAGTCTCGCGAAGTCTCGCTACTTTTGTCAAAGGTTTTTTTACCTTTTTCTTTATCAGTTTTTGTACTTACAATTGCCTTTCAACTTTTTGCTACTTCTGAGTGTAAGGACAGATACAAGATTTTTATAATTTACAAGGTTTTCATTTTAAAATTTAATATGTTTTGTCCTACACTGTATATCCTAAAAGATAAAAGCATTCTCATGAAAGATATGGATTCTACAGAATCTACCCAACAAAACATGGTTTTTTTATTTATTTTATACGTTAAAAAATAAGGAAAGTTGGGAAGATGCATCTTTATTACGCTTCTAAGAATAATTTAAAATTATTTTTCAGATGTGGATGGTCATATTTCGAAACTAATTGCGATAGACACATCAAATGTAGTATTTTTTAAAGCATTTTAAAAGATTTTTTGGTGGTGATATAATATTCAGGGTATTCCATTTAAAAAAATCATACCTAGTCTCGTACCCTGTATATCATATGAGATAATAATCATCGGATTACTGATTAGAATACTACCGAATTACCCAAACAAGCTGACATTTTAGTTTATTTTTTACCATAAAAAAAATGTTAAGGGGGTGTAAATTTATAATAACATATAATAAGTTTTAGGTTTCCAAAAAGCATTTGTAATAATTTATATTTTTCCAGTAAAAAGCACCTCATTTTAAGTTAGATTGGTAAGTTTCAGGATTTTGACCAAAAAAATTAATTTCTATCTCATAGTGCGATGATCACCTGCATCAACCGGCATATCATAAAAGAAATATAACAAAGGCGGCCGCGAAGACAAGCCGATTTATTTGCTTTAAACTTTTTGTGATTTTTTTCTTATCAAAGAGCACCGAATTTACATTTTTAAACTGTTCCTTCTATACTCCATATTTTGTCTGAACATGGAGGACAATGATTCAGTAGTAAAAAAGAATTTCGGACTTCCATTGTCTTTATTAATTTATTCACACAACTTTTCGGGCAGTACTATCTCTGTCGGGTGAATGATCTTCCCCAGTGTATATAAACTCAGTAGCTTTGGGAATTAGGTTTAGTTTACACTTGAGAACGGACAGAGATAGTACTGCCCGAAACGTTGTGTGAATAAATTAATAAACACAATGGAAGTCCGAAATTCTTCTTTTAGTACTCCATATTTGTCTAATACAGTAGATTTTATATCAAAATGTAACTGATTTTAGTTAGGAAATTAAAACTACCAGTTTAAACGCTGTATCGAAAATATTTGTACAAATAATATTTTTAAAGGCTGTGTGCAGTAAAAAAACCAACTTAAAGAATAGTATACATTTTATGACATATTATTACATAAGCAGTTTTTAGTTAAACCCGTAGTAAAACCCTGCTTTACACATAGAAGCTATAAGAGGTTTTTCCTTAACGCGATGATGAATTTACAGATCTCTTTTGATTTAATAAATGACCTTAAATAGGTTGGAAAGCTATGGTATGGTTCTATAATTAAATCACAAAAATATTAGGTGATTACTGATAATAAGTAATAAGCGACCAACAAGTTACGTAGCAAAATTACCAAATAAATAATAATAATACCTTATTATGACTGTTATTAACTTGGTCCCCAGTTTCCAGTTGCCCATTTTCCTTTGGTTTATCTTCTATTGCAGGTACATTTGTTTGTGGTAATCCCTGTTTAATATTTTGTAACTAAAACCAAAAATAGGAGTAATAGGCTTAAACAAACAAAATAAATGTAAAAAAATAATTTGAAGCCGCTTAAGCCGTGGTAGAGGTCGCGCGTTTAGTAAAGAGGACACCGACGTCATCATTTTCTGCCCAAAATCTCTTCTTATTTCCTCATCCCGTATTTAAAATGTTATTTATTTTTTAAATCAAATCTTTAAAATGCCTACTTCCTAGGTAACGATACGAACCCCTCGAAACCGCGATTAAAAGAGAGTTACAGAAGATTTCAGCGTAGATAATGATGACGTAGGTGGCCTCTTTACTAAACGCAAGGACTTAAGCCATCTTTTGTTATTTAAAGGTTTTTGGGCGAAGTAGAATTAAACAGTGATATTGTCATTGTTGCCAGATTTTCCAGTTTTGCGCTAAACGTAATATTTTTGGTATTTTAAATGAAATGCTCTATTTATTTTAATTGCAATAAAAGAAGCGTGCTTATTTAAGTGGTATTTCAAAGTTTCACAATTCAATCTTTGCTAGTTACTGAAATAAGACAATAACGCAAATCTCTTTAAATTTCAATTAGGCATGCCTAAAAACCCCCAATTAAAATAGTTTGTAAACACAGTTGCTAAAAGTGTAATAACCAGAACTAATAAAGACAGAACTTTTAACTTTGCTTCGACCAATTTAATGCAATGAAAATAAATAGGGTATTTAAAAAAACCGTGTAGTACAAAACTGGAGAAATCTGGCACTTCAGTGCCAATATCACTATTTAATGTTCACACAGATACCAAATTAAGTAAATGTAGCTTTAGCGGTTTTAAAGATATATAGAAGTTGCGGGTATTTGTAATATTAATGCCCAGTCTCACAATATATGGTTACACGTCACTTTTAGGTTAACAACTTTGGCAACGCCAATCACATTTCGGTATTTCGTTGTCTCTATGGTAACAAACTTATGGTTAGTGTTAACCAAACATTATGAAACTGACCGTAAAAATTATTTACCTCTTCTTTGGTAGATGCTAATTCTTCTTCTAAAGATGAATTTCTCTCTAAAGCTACCCTCAGTCTTTCACGAACCTGAAAGATAAAAATATCAAGAAACTAACCATTTCACAAAAATTGTTAAGATTACTTTGTCAAACATCATAGGAACTATCGTCGTCAAGGCGCTTAGCATTGTTTTAATAATAAATGTTAAATAGGTAAAGCTCTTATTCAATCGAAAAACATTATTATTCCAAAGCAAAATGCACTCTGAAGACAGCACATCAATATCCCTCAAAAGATTGTTCCGAATCACCTCGTATAAAAACACGTGTCTTCGTTTTTATATCCTTATTAACAATGGAACGTAACTATGGTTACAACAACGACAAAAGTTTACAGTACCAAAGTCGAATCTATACTAATACTCCAAGCTTTCCATCGCCCTTTATAGTATGGTGGAAGAGTGAAGAATGATCTAGAATTTTGGAGAAATATCGCGAAAATTCCATAGTACAGGATGGATAAAAGTTCTCAATGGATAATTCCGGGCGTTTTCGGAAACCTTCGAAAGTGATGAAAGAACTTGGAAAAATGAAGGTAAATTATTTAAATAAATTAACAAACTAAATTAAATGATCCTAACTCTCTAAAATTGTCTAACCTAAACACTTTTTTGAAAGTCTGTAATAATATTTTGGAAACCGCAAGGCTAGTATCATTAAATAATTTGCAAAACAGGCTTGCCAACGATAAGAAAACAAATTTGAGGTGTTTAAGCAATGGATTAAAGAAAACCATGTAAAAAATGACCAAAAATGAAATTTTTGTATATTTTTCGAAGAAAGCAGAAACTCTTAAGACATTTACGCTTACGAACATACTGTGTTCGTTCGTAGACATCAAGTTTTCTAAATCGGAAGCTTTTCTAAAAGACAAGCCTCTGAATTTAATTTAAAGAAATCCTGCATATTTACGAGAGAAGATGTTAAGAAGTTTATTAGTCAGACTCGTAATCAGTATTACTTACCTACATATGAAGGTAAAAACAAATCATTTTCTAAAAAAGATTAAATTGTAAGGTGAGGTTCCATCTTATTCCTTTATTTTTTCGGCAACCGTACAAACATAAAAACAAAAACAAAAAAAAATAGTATGCCGCCTAATAAAGAAAGGAAAAGTATACTTTTGTCTCCCCGGAAGAAAAATGGTAAAAATTTAGTGCCGTTTTCATCCCACATACGGGAGAGGAATTAAAGCATATTTTACACTACAGTTATCTATTTTTTGTATATGCACTTCAATTTTGACTAATTAGAATAACAAGCAGTTTTGCCCTACTGGCACAATTTACGCTATGGGGGCAATAAATAAATCTCTTTCAATACTAAATAGGAAAAATTGCTTTTTAATGTTTCAATAATTATTAGAGCATTACTCTGCAATTGTTTCGCCCTTCTAGGGCTTCATCAAGAGTACTTGGTATACTAAATTTAAAAAGAGAAATATTTACAAACAGAACCATTTAACACGTTTTTCCCAAAAAGGTCTATAAAATATTATTAGGGGTTTTATTATGCGGCCCAGATGTGGTAATAAATTTATTTATAATTGGCATATCTGCGAAATTTATTTGATCATTGGTAGAAAGAGTTGTATTGTCTATAAGTGATTTTTAATTTCTAGTTGTTCATATAAATTTAATTTTTGCCTTTGCTTTCTCTATGGAGTAGTTTAACATTATTAAGATCTATAAAGTGGTTTTGTTCTATACAATGTGTTGAAATGGCTGTGTTTTTTAAACCATTTAAAATTGATGTTTTGTGTTCTTTTATTCTGTTTTTTATGCTCCTTCCACTTTGACCAATATATTCCGCATTACAGTCTGCGCAATTAACTTTATAAACCCTTGATATATCTAATTTTTCTGTTTTGTCTTTATTGTTAACTAATAATCTACCTAGGTTACTCTTATTTACAGACACAGTTTTACAGCCTAACTTATCTAGTCTATTGGATACATTATTGCTGATGTTTGGTATATAATTGATAAACATTAAAAAATTGTTTTTAGGTTCTGTAATACTATAAAACTCTTTAGCAATTAATTTTATAGTATTACAGAACCTAAAAACAATAATTTTAAGTTTATCAATTATATACCAAACATCAGCAATAATGTATCCAATAGACTAGATAAGTTAGGCTGTAAAACTGTGTCTGTAAATAAGAGTAACCTAGGTAGATTATTAGTTAACAATATTCTCTTTTTAAATTTAGTATACGAAGTACTCTTGATAAAGCCCTAGAAAGGCGAAACAATTGTAGAGTAATGCTCTAATAATTATTGAAACATTAAAAAGCAATTTTTCCTATTTAGTATTAATATTTAAAAAATGTTTCACAAAAACCAACTGCGGATACAATTCAGTGTATTAAAATCTCTTTTAATTAATATCCTTAATATAACGCTATTATTGTGTGCCTTACCTTTTCATCCAATGCCTTGTGATGCTCGAATAAGCTTTTCAGGGCTTTGAGCACCTCTACCTCGCTTGAAACGCCGGACTGCGCAGCCGCTTGTCTTTTGACCACCGTCATACGCAGCGATCGCTCGTGGCGCGAGACCAAACATTCTAGGTGTTCTAATAGTAACTGAAATAAAGAAAACAGTAAAGTTAGTTTTTAATGTAAATAAATCAAATTGGTGGTTAATTATACTAGAAGCATACGCATAACAACAATGAATAAATGACAAAAATTTCTGAAAAATATAAAAAAAATCATTTGGCTTCATTTATCAGCATAGCATAATACATCAGTCAAAACTAGGTATGGAACAAAATACCTATACAGAATAATTTCGACTCTTTGTTCGATCTTTGAAAAGTGCGAACGTCGCGTAGAAAATTACAGAATTTTTCAGGTGTGGCGGTTAGAGGAACTGTACGGGCGTTTTAACCTTCGGGGATCGCGTTAAAATCCACGCTAAATTGACGGCATCTTTCTTCTGGAGCTAAGCGCTGTAAGCGAGTATCCTATAAGCTGATGGTATCCTGTTTGGTAGTGAACACGAGGTATTTCTCAAATGGCGGGAAATAAATGGGCGTGCCATGAGAACTGTCAGTAGTGACAGTGAAGATTATACGTAACACCAGTAGCAGTTCTTGGTTTGACAGCTGTCAATTTATGCATTGCATCGATTTATAGAATCATTCTTTTTTTATTTTTGGGAGCTACAAGCTCGATTATCCAGATTTTCCGCCGACGAAACCCTGGAAAACATGGTCCGGAAGGAGGAGAGCTGGCGAATTGGACTTTAAAATACCAGTAATTCTTTATTCTGTTGTCATTTATGTATGAAAAAGTTTATGTTGTTTAAGGTTAATTCTATTAGGTCTTTTATCAATATTATTTTAATAAATAGAACGCAAGAAAATATTCTATTTTATTTTTATTTTGACAACTGAATTTAGGGTTGGAACTCACCCACGACGCCAATTTCCATCGTTAGATCTTTACATTTTCGACAAGTTTTAAGAATATGGTAAAAATGTAGCAGCAGGGGGTCCACCGAAACCAAGATCGTTTGACTAGGTAAGGCTGCCTCATTATGTCACATATGTACCGCACTGCTGGTTCCTTGGCGCCAACAAGGATGTCTAGACGGATAATACTATGAGGGCGAAAGAGCGCGATATACAATATTTAAAAATCAGCTAGAATAATCATTGTTAAATAATTTAGTAATAGGAAATAAAGAAATTACGGTAACAACTGGAATTAACAGTATTTAAAAGTATTTCTTTAATATTGACAAAAAGCACAAACTACACTGTTAAAAACTTCATTAAATAATGAGCAAAATACATATGTGACGTATGGTCCGCCATGTTGCAAGGCTTACGAGGCAACCTTACCTAGTCAAACGATCTTGCACCGAAACCAGTAAAATTTTTAAAGTGGTCTATGAGAACAAACAGTTTGAGAACCTCTGCTTTAGACTTCAGTAGTTTCGTAATTTGGAGTGTCAGTGGTTAACACTATTAATTAGGAAAGTTTATCTTGATAGTAGTTATAAAGCAGTCTCAAATGGCAGATTCATTTACGTTAACAAGCCCATGTCTACATCATGCATAATTTAATGTTTCGTAAGTACCTAACTTTGCGATGGCGTATCATTGGGATACTCAAAATTAGAAGTTCATTATAGAAGGAACAGTTTAAAAATGTAAATTCGGTGCTCTTTGATAAGAAAAAAAATCACAAAAAAGTTTAAAGCAAATAAATCGGCATGCTTGTCTTCGCGGCCGCCTTTGCTATATTTCTTTTATGATATGCCGGTTGATGCAACTGGTAATCGCAATATGGGATAGAAATTAATTTTTTTGGTCAAAATTCTGAAACTTACCAACTTAAAATAAGGTGCTTTTACTGGAAAAATATTATAAATTATTACAAATGCTTTTGGAAACCCAAAACTATTATATAATATGTTATTATAAATTTACACCCCCTTAACATTATTATTTTTCTTGTACAAAATAAACTAAAATGTCAGCTTGTTTGGTTAATTCGGTAGTATTCTAATCAGTAATCCGATGATTATTATCTCATATGATATACAGGGTAAGACAATAGGTATGATTTTTTTAAATGGAATACTCTGAATATTATATCACCACCAAAAAATCTTTTAAAATGCTTTAAAAAATACTACATTTGATGTGTCTATCTCAATTAGTTTTCGGAAATATGACCATCCAAATATGAAAAATAATTTTAAATTATTCTTAGAAGCGTAATAGAGATACATCTTCCTAACTTTTTTTATTTTTTAACGTATAAAATAAATAAAAAACACTGTTTTGTTGGGTAGATTCTGTGGAATCTCATATCTTTCATCAGAATGCTTTTATCTTTTAGGATATACAGTGTAGGACAAAACATATTAAATTTTAAAATGGAAAACCTTGTAAATTATAAAAAATCTTGTATCTGTCCTTACACTCAGAAGTAGCAAAAAGTAGGAAGGCAATTGTAAGTACAAAAACTGATAAAGAAAAAGGTAAAAAAATCTTTGACAAAAGTAGCGAGACTTCGCGAGACTGCATCGGAAACACAACAATAGCTCTTATTATTTAAACTCTTTTACTTTTTTAGTAATCAAGGGTAATAATAAACTAAGAGATTAAATGTTGTATATTTATGTTTACTTTAAATACATTTTCAAGTTTCTTATTACCCCAATAGAAGTCGTCATATCCTTTTTAATTTTGCGTACATGTAGTTTATAGTATCTACTTTGAAATACACAGCATGAGCCATTAAAATTTCAAAGTTGCTTTTTGGCCAAAATAATGGATTTCTATCCCATAGTGTATTGGCGCGTGGCTGTAAAGGGTACCGGCGCGGCGCCTTTGTATAAAATATTCCGATTGCAGGCGGCCTTTTTTGTGTTTTTTGTATTATTTTCAAAGGGTACCGAATTTGCGCTTTTAAAATATTCTTACTATATGTGGATGTAGTTTTACCCGTGTCCTTGAAAGAACCCCAGCAATCAGCTAACGGTCAATGACTCATGCGCCACGGGTGAAAACTCTAGGTAGGCGGTACAAAAAAAAATATTTTTTTAAAGAAGAGCATGCAACGGATATCTCTGTCTTGTAAAGAGATAATATGTCTAAATATGTATGAATCAAGGTAAAAAGGCATAAATAAATCATGTATACTCATAGCCTAAAAGCTAAAAGCGGGCTTTTAAATACCTTAAACGAGATTAATTTAAAACATACGATGAGGCTCGAGATCCTGATGCTCTAATTTCTCTATCATGTAAAACCTGCTGCATAATAGATAAGTTTCGGTATGCAGAGACATCGGCGTAACTACGGGGGCCTGGGGGCCGGGCCACCCCAGGTGTTGCCAGGCCAAGATAACATTTTAACCTAGTATTATTAGTGACATTTTGCACCTCTTAAAATAACAGACGTTTTTTGGCCTCCTTATGGTTATCGTTATTAAACATAACGATTACGGCAGCAGTTTTAGACAGAGATTTTGCAGCCTCTTTTAAGAAATTTATCTTGCGTCTGCGCTTTCGACACATAACCTTATTTTTGCCTGTGGTTCACCGATTTTAAAGTTAACGAAAAATCAGTATTTACTTTTATTCTTCATATGATATAAATTGATATTTAAATATATGCAAACACTTCTGTTGATTTCGTTTTTTAAAGTAGATGCAAACAATACAGTATAAGGAAAATACAAAAAGTAAGGTTAGGTTTGGTAGTAGAATAAAAAGCAAGTGTGTCAGATTGTAACATCTAAATTAATTACTGATTTAGAATATCCGTAAAAGTGCAAGTCCGTTTTAATTTCTTAACACTTTTTGATTTTTATTACTGCTTAGATTTTTCGCTAATTAGAGCCTATGTATAAATGATATTTTAATTAAACCGGCATTAAAAACCTTTTAAATAATTGATATTATAAATTTCTACAATCCGGCAACAACGCAGTTTAACAATAACGATAACGATAAGCTCTTCGGTATTCATCTGTAATTAAAGGAGTCCGGTATGGTTAATAACGATAACGGATCATGTTTGCGTTACTGCGCAGTTTCAGAATAACGTTAACCACAACGGAATTGCAAAATAAGGGTGCAAAATGTCTCTATTGTTGAGACTGATGTTTTTTTAATCTTTGGACAATCCACGAAGGCTAAAAGCCTAAATACTAACGTACCGTGAGTGTCTTAAGCGAGGTAAGAGGGAGTTTGTTGACACGGGACTTAAAAACTTGAAGGTTTAGGGGGAAGGAAAGACCTCCGCGGGCAGCAGTTTCCACATTCCAGAAACTCTAGGGATAAAAGAACGAACAAAGTGGGATGTTCGGGAGCCTGTCCAGTTGGACTGTATAGGGATGCATACGGGAGGCACCACGAGTTTCTATGTTGCTCTGTTGGGAACCGTGAGTGGAGAAATTATACTGGACAATTTTTCAGAGCAGAAGCCATGTAACCAAAAAGTGATGAGAAATAATTAAAAAAGACAATTAAAACTTTCTAGACTAAAACACATAGTGTTTTGTTATGACGCCGGTTATATAACAAAAGTCGTTTAAGTATCAAAAATAATGGAATTGGAATTAAAATGGTTTTTTTTGTAAAAAAATATTGGAGGCGCCGGGTATCGATCCCGGTACCTCTCGCAATGCTAAGCGAGCGCTCTACCATCTGAGCTACGCCCCCTGTTTAGGTAAATAATTTTGAATATAATTATTGCGACCCGGATAAATTATTTTACTGCTTACTATCGCTTAATTAGCAAGCAAGTACTTTAATAATGAGATAAGATAAGATCAAAATTAATTCTAAAGATTAAAGCACTATTCAGTGTCGACATTTGGTAACAAATTTTAAATGCAGAACTGATGCTTATAAGCATATTATACAATATACATGCTGTTAAGTTTTAAATTAAGAATTTAAAAAAAAACCTTTTAAAACTTTTAAAATACCCTAAACAACATCAGAAAACTTTTTAATATTAGGACGACCAGGGCCTCTGAAATAACTTTCCAGCGTAAGCGATAAAAGCTTTTATAAAATTTTAGAATAGGTGAAAAGTTTAAATCACGTTATATTAAAGAAATTTTAAAGTGAAGAAACCAAAACTAATATAACAGACCCTTGGCCGTGTACACCCAAACCCAAGGTAGCAAATTTTCGGTGTAGATAGATTTGATTTTATTAATTTCCTTCAAATTTTCCCGGAAATTGCAAGGTTTTTTATAATAATGCTATAATTTGTATTTTTGTGGAAACGCCCGTGAAATTATTTAAAATCTCAAATACTTAATATTTTTTTGGGCCGGTGTTTAATCACAAAAATGTGCTCAAATGCTTTTCATTCTGTTCGATGTATTTTTGGAATCAGGTTTAAAAATAATAAATAATAGTTATTTATTAGATAAGTGAGTTATATTACATATAAGTCACGCAAGAAAAGTTTAACTCTCGAGCCCGAAGGGCGAGAGAGGTAATTTTCTTAAGTGACTTATATGTAATAACTCACGTGTCTAATACAAAATTTTTATCCAACACTTTCGTATAAATCGTTTTTAATATCGAAAATAATTTGAAAACGTCATCCATTATTTGTTACTTGTCATTGTCAACACCAGCAACAAAATTTTGTATTTTTGGAAAGCAAGCTTGTTTGGTTGTAATGCATTTTGTTGGTAACTACGGGTTTGTTTAGTAAACAACTTTGTAGACAAACATAAAAATGCTTTGCGAAATGGAAAATTGTGAAGTTCCTGCGGAAATTTTGGAAGAAGCTGCGGTAGCGACATGCAGTTTAATTCCAGAGAAGTCAAAACTAACGTACAATAAAGAATTTGAAGATTTTGAAGCATGGAGGAAAAGGCGAGGAGTTGGTACTATAAATGAAGATGTTATTATGGCTTACTTTCTGTTTTTATCGAAAAAGTTGCTCCCTCATCAATGTGGACCAAGTATTCAATGATAAAAACGACCTTAAAAGTATATAAGAACGTGGATATAGGGAGGTATGGAAAAGTTGTCGCTTATTTGAAGAGCAATTCAAGAAATTTCAAACCGAAAAAGGCAAAAATTCTGGAGAGGCAATATATCGAAAAATTTTTGGCTGAGGCACCTGACGACGAGCACTTAATGTCAAAGGTATGAATTTACTTTAGTTTCTGGTATTAAATATTTATCTGTTCGGATTTTTATAGGTTGCATTGATATTGGGAATCGCTGGTGCATGCCGTTGTGACGAACTAACTCGCTTAAGTATTGAAGATATAGTAGATAAAGGCCAGTACATATATGTTTCTATACCTGATACCAAGACGAACAAATCGAGAAGCTTTACAATTTTAAAAGAAGGATTTTGGTAAATGTGCTTGAATTATTTAGAAAATATGTGTCCCTAAGGCCAGAGAACACGCCTCACAAAAGATTTTTTGTCAACTTTCAAAAAGGCAAATGCACTAGGCAATGCGTGGGAATAAATAAAATTTCGAAAATTCCGAGAGTAGTTGCTCATTATTTGCAACTACCTGATGAAATCTTATATAGTGGTCATAGCATGCGGCGTTCTTCAGCGACACTTCTAGTTAACGCTGGGGCCGATATCACCAACGTTAAACGCCATGGCGGGTGGAAGTCTTCTACCGTGGCAGAAGAATATTTAGAAGATTGCATCTCTAACAAGTTTGATATTGCAAGACGAGTACAGGGTGAAGAGCGCACCAAGGCAAGTACTAGTGCTGAAAGACTTCCTGAAGAACACTCCGCACAATGTAACGTTGTCCAAGATAAATCTAATATAACAATTACTGTTAATATAAACACGAATAAATTGTAGTATAATATATTAGTTGTTTTATGTTATTTTTTTAATTGTGAAATGTTGGAAGTAATAAAGAATTAGTATAGAAGTCACTAGTGAGCTAAAGGGTACTTTAGCTCACTAGTGACTTATAGTACACTTTATATCCTCAAAATCTGATCAATTATGTAGATATTATATGTAAGTGTTGGATAAAGTATATTTATGAGTGTTGTGATTATTTTTTACCGTAATCCGAAAATAAACCAAGAACTTAAAATATAAAAATCAAATTTGTTTTAAACCAACAATAGAGAATTATTGCACAGTGAAATAAGGTCAGGCATTAATAATACCGGCCTTATTTTGACATCTGAGCTTGCGCAGATGCATGGTAGGATAAGGACTCCCCTAATAAGTATAGTGGGACTCTTTGTTTGACCTCCGAACAGTGCGGACGTGCGTAGAGGGACTACAAAGTTCTTCCAGGAGTGGCGGCTAGAGGTGTCGTACGTTCGTTTTTTACCTTCGGGGATCAAGGAAAGATTCACGCTAAATTGACGGCATCTTTCTTCTGGATCTAAGCGCTGTGAGCGAAGATTCCTATAAGCTGATGGTATCCTGTTTGGTGGTGAACACAAGGTATTTCTCAAATGGCGGGAAATAGATGGGCGTGCCATGGAAACTGTCAGTAGTGAAAGTGAAGGTTATACGTAACACCAGTAGCAGATGGTTTGACAGTCGACAATTTATGCATTGCATCGAAGGTTGAATTATTTGTTTTCTTTTTGGAATTTCTGGGAGCTACAAGCTCGATTATCCAGATTTTCCGCCGACGAAGCCCTGGAAAGCATAGACCGGAAGGGGGAGAGTGGTGGATTGGACCTGAAGGGACCAAAACCAAGAAAAAAAATAGAAATAGAATAATAAGTATAGTGCCCGGCTTTATTTATGTCGGTTTTAGGTCGTGCCTTATTTTGGCCTTATTTTAACTTCGGAACTATTCGTCGAACCAAACGGCTGCCGATCACAAAATCGATAAGTTTTTAGAAGTAAAAATACTTAAAACCTTGCTTCTTCAAATGTATTTTTATAATTTTGTTATAAAAAACCCTACAACACAAAACAATAAAGAAAAACTACTAAAATTTCTTCCCCTTTTTTTAAGGTTAATGGTACTGTCAACATGATTTGCAATAACTCTAAATTATGTGTACAAGCACTACCTAAATATGGCCGGTATTAATAATTCCCGAGCTTAATAAGGCAACTTGCAATAACTCTCTAATATTATACGAAATTCCGACAAATATTTATATTTTCTGCCAACTTATAGAATTATTTATTTAGATTTTTTTAAGTTTATTGTGTTTCTAACAACCAATTGCTAAATGGACATTTTTTCCAATAGAAGCCACAAAATGTATCAATTTAGCGGTTGCTTTTCACTCGACCGGAAACTAGATAAAATCAATTTTTCATTTTCCCACTTTCGCAATTCCGTCCAACGGTAGTCAGCTAAAAAACTAAACAAATTTGGAACAAAAACAGTAAAACAACTATTCTTTACTGTCGCATTTTCATCAGCAAAATTGTTTGGAAAATGTTTATTATCTACGTACATGTTTTAATAAGTTAAAATTTCGCAAGGAAGTGCTTAATAGACTAAGCCAAAAAAATGGCTTTTTTTTGAAAAGTATAAAAATTTCACTGACCAAAAATATATTGTAAAGGTTTAAACGCTTAATATTAATATCATTGCTCAGTTTTACAATTGTGAGTTTAGCCAAAGAATACCAATACATAGAACCCCACAAGTGATATTTCAGCGTACCCTTAAAATTTTTAGTACCTACCCTGACTAACAGATGGCGAAAGTAGTACGATGTCGCTTTGCTAATGCGATTACCATCAGAAATTGATAGCAGTCGCTGACGAGCAGTCGGCCCGATCAGTTAGAGTGAGGATATACGCAAAATTTAATAAAAATAAAATCCCCGATAAATGGTAGTATCCATAAGATTATTAAATTTATGATTTCAGAATAGGATATATCGTGGGTTTTTAACAAAACATCGTAAGCGACATTCGTCAATTTTACGGGAAACGATTTTTTTTTCATTGGCTTTATTTCAGATGAAGATATGTTCTATATCGGTATCGGTTCATTTAATTAATGGTAGATATTTGGGTACACGCCAAAAAATAAATTAAAAGTACCAAAAAATATAGCAAGTAAATAGAGAACTAAAAATCGACGTTTTGGTGGCAAGTCTGCCACCGTTGTCAAGATAAATTGAATAAAAATAAAACATTTAAAAATTAACTATTATTTAAGTTAGGAATTTTAAAATTTTTAGCTTTTTTAGGAGATTCTGAAAATTTTGACATTAGATGTTAAATATGTTTGTTTTGTAATTCAAATTAGGAAGAAATCTAAAATAAAAACATTCAGATCTCGGTTTTTCTTTAAAAATAACGCGATGGGAAGAAAAAATCGTTTCCCGTAAAATTGGCAAATGTCGCTTACGATGTTTTGTAAAAACGCATCGATACATCCTATTCTGAAATAATAAATTTAATAATCTTATGGATACTGGGTCCATTTATCGAGGATTTTATTTTTATTAAATTTTGCGTATATCCTCACTCTAACTGATCGGGCCGACTGCTCGTCAGCGACTGCTATCAATTTCTGATGGTAATCGTATTAGCAAAGCGACATCGTACTACTTTCGCCATCTGTTGGTCAGGGTAGGTACTAAAAATTTTTGGGTACGCTGAAATCTCACTTGTGGGGTTCTATGGATTGATATTCTTTGGTTTAGCTTAGGATCAGTTTAACCATAAAGTAACATACCTACGGATAAGAAAAACCATGGAATGCTAAAATTTTCGTACCGCTTTTGCGGCAGGCTTGTCATTTTTTCAGTTTACACTTTTAAATGCGTCGATCGAAGCCTCGCTTCTCGTATAACATCAGCGGTGGGGAGACACGTAAGCTTACTGAAATGACTAACTGGCGGTATTTTAACGAGAAACGAATAAAATTATATTGGGAGTTTTCGCATGACCTGTCCTTAAATCGGCTATTCCATGATAACTCTTATAATTTCCTTACTCTATGGTTTAACTTAACTGGAGGCTTAACCTGCCCATTTAAAATATACTGCTATCACTTTTGGCATTTACTTGACAGTAATATATTTTAAATGGGCAGGTTCAACCACCTGTTGAGTTCAACTAATCCTAAGCTAAACTCGCAAATGTAAAACTGGGCATAAGAGGTTTTTATGCAAAACTCGAAAATTGTTAATCCAAAAATTTTATAACACACATTTTAAAAGACCCTTAAATTCTCTACAAAAGTTTTTGTGGAAAATGTTGTCAAATAAATCGTTTTTATATAATCGGGCTTTTTCAATTTTATTTCTTAATTTTGGATTTTTGTTACTACTACAAATACCACTTATACTATTAAAACATTCCAATACATAATTCTGAAGGAATAACTTTTGAAATTGAATTTATTGAAACATGTTAAAAAATATTTTTGTAGCGCAACCCATTTCCTTTAAAAATATGTACTGGAATTACTTAAATCTTGCCATTTGTAGTAGTAACAAAAATCTAAACTAAAGAAACAAAACTGAAAAAAATAGTTCAAAGTTCAAAGCCTGATTACATGAAAACGGTTTATTTGACGACGATTTACGGATAAAGCTTTTTGTAAAGGATTTAATTTTTTTAGGAACGTGTGTTGGGAAAATCCTTTAAATCAACAATTTGCGAGTTTTGCGTAAAAACGAAAAACTGTTAAAAACTGTTAGTCGCGTAATTAGACACTGAATATTATTATTAAGGGCTTAAACCACCACAATATATTTTTTTGTCACCTAAAACAATATTTGCCGATATGTTTAAAAAAGCCTTTTTTAACACGCTTTTTATTAGCTTGGGTTGTATGTATGTATGTATGTATGTATGTAACGGAATCTTTAAGCTTAATTTTCACCATCTTCCAGCGATTCGATTTCTTTGAAACTTTGCACACGTATCAAGGACCCATGACAATGCAATAATCTGCAAACAGTATCCCGTTATCCTGATTAGGATCGCCAAGATAAATAAATTCCTTTATAGATTTTCTGTAGGAGAGTAACAGAGAAAGAGCTAGTGCGCGATCTGCGCATGCGTGCAGTTTCGGAAACATTTCAATATCACATGTTCGCAGAAAACTAATTGATATATCGAACTAAAAAATGAAAAATAAATAATAGTTTAAAAACACGCTTTTTATATGCAACCGAACTAAAAATTAGAAAATAATTTTTCATTACAAAGAGTTTGTATTACAGTAATAAAAGGTGAAACAATGAATCATAATTATATGCCTCAAAATAGAATTATAATAAAATTTAAGATAATAACAGAATAATTCACTTCAGAATAAAAGCGTGGGGGTGCTTAATATATTAAATGTTATAATTATTTCATTTGTAAATATCTATAGAGGGAAAAGTTATGAAAAATAGTAAAATGCACCCCACGCTTTTTACTATGAAGTGAATTATTCTGTTATTATCTTAAATTTTATTATAATTCTATTTTGAGGTATACAATACAGGGTGTTTATTTAAAAACTTCACTCAAGTTATCTTCGAAACTGAACAGATTTGAAAAATCGCCGAAACACGTCAAGATATTTATTGAGGAGACGTTTTACAAAAATTGGACAGCGCCCCTTTAACCCCTTAACCACCAGGGCCACCACCCCAAAATTCTTAAATGAGAAGGCGGGTCGAGTGATACATCATTTTAAAGCTCCTGACTGAGTACTTTATAAGCCTAGAATATGAAGTCAATATCTTCACCTATTACAAAATGGCGGTACTTTAAAAATTACCTAAATACCTGATTTGGATGGTCATATTTCCGAAACTAATAAAGTTAGATGTACTTAATGTGGTATTTTCTTAAAGCTCATTTAAACATCTTTTTAATGGTAAAATAATATACAGGGTTTTTAAATAAAAAAATATGTACTTTTTTCTTCTACCCTGTATATTACTACCAGTATCACCATTAAAAAGACCTTTAAAAGAGCTTTAGAAAACACCACATTAGGTACATCTAACTTTATTAGTTTCTGAAATGTGGCCATCCAAATCAGGTATTTAGGTAATTTTTAAAGTACCTGCCATTTTGTAATAGGTGAAGATATTGACTTCATATTTTAAAGTTATAAAGTACTCGTCAGGAGCTTTAAAATCACTCGACCCGCCTCCTCATTTAAGAGTTTTGGGGTGGTGCCCTGGTGGTTATAGGAAGGCGCTGTCCATTTCTGTAAAACGTTCCCCCTCAATAAATATCTTGACGTGTTTCGGCGATTTTCTCAAATCTGTCTCGTTTCGAAGATAACTTGAGTGGAAAGTTTTTAAATGAACACCCTGTATAATTATGATTCATTGTTTGGACCTTTTATTACTATAATACAAAACTCTTTGTAATGAAAAATTGTTTTCTAATTTTTAGTTCGGTTGCATATAAAAGCGTGTTTTTTAGTTTTTGTAAACAACAAAATTGATAATTATTAATCATGGTAATAGACCGAACGATTAATGTTAATACGTTTACATTATTGATTACTAAAAAAATTGAACTTAAACAAACATCATTTTCGTTATAATTAGAGTTCAAAACCGAATGTCTGGCATTATTCTTCATTATTTAGGGATTTAAAATAAAAACACTGTATAATTATTTTGTTTTAAAAAAGTTAAGAACCATAGATATTTTTTAAAATACTTTTTTCAAATTAAGAGAGCATTGCCTTGTTTTGGCCAAATTTGACAGAAACCCAAACTGCGGTCAAAACTTAATTTTTGGCCAAAATCAGCCAAAACTTGATATTTTGCATGTCTTTTTATACAAACTAAACCAGACAGACATGCTAAAAATAAATCATAATATTACAAAAGCCTTATTTTTACTAAGCACATAAATAAAAGCTCCTTGATAATAACGAATTTCCTGCTTTGCCCTTTGCGGTAATAAATAGGTACATAAAAATTCAAATACCAGTTTAGGCATTTTTTTATATCCCCGTATGTTTACACTTTCCACAGAGAAGGGAATGATATTTAACCTTGCGCAGACAAATAACTCATAACAGCCCCTAATAAATTACAATGGGCTAGGGTGAAGGTAGATAACCAGAGGTATGTTCAAGAATAAAATTTATACTAAGTATAAATATAAAAAAAAAAATTAAGTCGGGTAGTAACATATGGTATTAAAGTATAAGGTAATAGTTCGATATAGCGGGTTTTCGCTATTATAAGAGATTTTTGAAAAATTCTTTTTGAGGGCGTTTCTATAGGTCGATTATGACACAAATCTGTGTGCGCGTTTTCCAAAATCCATTTCTATAATTTATTATTAATAAAAACATATTACGGGACGGTGGAGTGAACAGGGGTGCTGGGTGGGGACGAAACAGTAGAAATCCTACATTAAACGCCCAAAAACAGTATTTCACAGTACACACCGCACTTTCTGTTTACAAAAATGTCCAAAAAATTGTTTAAAAAAATTAAAAATATTTAATAGTACAACAATCCTGCCATGGCTGTCACTGCATAAAAAAGAAGAGTTTGCAATAGAACCGGAAATGTCTTGCAATGTTGCCAAATAAAGTGAGAAAGTGTCAATAGCTTAAAAAAAAGGAAGATACAGGACAAAATTCATATGAAAAATTAAGTTATTCCTTCTATCTTTTATAATTTGTAGAGAAAAAAGGAAAATACCTAAACATAAAAAAGAGGCATTTCTACAAAAAATACCATTGTTTCTCATGGAAATGGTGGATAATCCCCGAAACAGGCTTGGTGTTAATATTATATATATTATCTCATATGTGTGGGATAGTTTTTCGAAAAATGATATACTTTTCAAAAATTAATTTTCATTTTTCATGTGCCCCGAGTGCAGTATATTAATGTTTTCTTGTGTTTGACGTGGGATTTTTACTGTTTTGTCCCCACCCAGCACCCCTGTTCACCGTCCCGTAAATATGTTTTTATGAATAATAAATTATAGAAATGGATTTTGGAAAACGCGCACACAGATTTGTGTCATAATCGACCTATAGAAACGCCCTGAAAAGAATTTTTCGAAAATCTCTTATAATAGCGAAAACCGCTATATCGAACTATTACCAAGTATAAAAGCTTTTTGCTTATTTAGTTATTAACATTTAGTAGTTCAATAAAAGAGCATATGTTATTACCAGATTTATTTTTTTAAATTTTTAGTGAGTTTTTTTACTGTTTTTTAAGTGGTATTTTACGCTTTTTAGTTTATTTTTCTTTCTAATTTATTATTATTTCTATTAAATTGGTAACCATACACTATAAAGCACTATCAGTACATCTTTCACAGACTACAGAAAAAATACAGGGACGTGTAATTTGACTGGTTTGAAACGTTGCAGACGGTCATTAAAACTTTCACATTGGGGGAGTCATAGTTAGTTCTGCTTAGTTAATTTCGTTTTTTTTAAATTTCTTAATAAAACGAAGTAAAAAATACTAACCGTAACTAACCATGATTTTCCCAATGTGACAAATTACACGTCTGTGTGCTTGTTACTGTAGTCTGTCTTTCAGTTCAGTAAAAGGGTAAATGTTACCCCAAGGTTGTCTATTTTGAATGCATCCCTAATGTTTAAGCATATACCAGTCTAGGGCAGCTTTGCCCCACGAACAACGTACGGCAGAGAGAAAACAATAGGCTTAGTACCTTTCTATCTTGCGATCCTGACTTGTTTTTTTTTATCGGACGCCATTACTTCGTCAGTTGTGGACCGATTTTGAAATTTTTTTTTTAAATAGTTCACTTAAATTTTGCATTTTTGTGTCAATGCCCGTGAAATGATTTAAAAAGCCGCAAGGACTGATTTGACACAGTTGGAGTGTGCCTACGTCACCAAAGATACAAGCTACGGCATCCCTCTTCTATTTCTTTTCCTATTTTGGCATATTTATTTAATGTGACGTTTTTACATAAGCATTGGCCTCATTGTGAAGTTGTTTGAACCCGCAAATTATTGACTAAATTTTAATCAACTTTAAAAATTATTTACAAAAAACTATAGACAATTTTGATAAAATTTTAATTTTTCCGGGTAGGTGACGTATTTAACTATTAATTAAAATAGTTTTTCCCATTGTAAAAATTTTGGCCAAGAACCTATTCTAAAAAACGCATTCGTGAACATAGCTATCAAAAGCAAGTGGAACCCAGACAGCGCAGAGACTCGGAGTACAAAACTTTTCGCATTCATTTGCACGCCGCATAAAATAAACTTTCCTGCTGAAATGGCAATTCGCAGCGCTTCGTCTGGCTGAAGTTTCCTACAACAATGTGAAACAATACGCGAAAGTGATACATATGCCTAATTTTAGCTTTGTATGCTTTTATGTATGACAGGATGTGTGACATTAATGCCTTTGTATTTATTGTTTAACATAATATAGAATTATTGTCTTGACGAAATTATGTTCCCCTTTGTGAATGTCTGTGAAGTGACAGTGGGTCTGAGATATCAATGGAGTATTCAAAACATCTATAGAGCACAGTTAAAACGATGAATGTGAAACTCTAAATGAGTTTAAGATATGTTCTCTATTGGTATGGAGGATTGATTTAATTTATTATTTTAATATGTAAGTAAACTACTTACCAATTTTGAAAATATATAATAACTCTTTATTAAAAAATATGAATATTAATAAAAATTGAGCATTAACAGGTATGCCAAGAGCCAAGTATTTTAAAGAGTGTTAACGCATAATGTAAAAATTGACAACAATTTTTTTAACTTAAATTCTTTTAACTTTAAAGTTTGACATAAAATTTAATTCTCTATATTATTTTACTTAGATACAAAATTGTCCTATTTTTAAAAAGAAAGGTATTTTACTTTTGATTAATTTTTATATTTTTAGTTATAAATCGCCGTGTATATTACCAGTCGGAGTAAAATTGTGCATTTACTACTTTTGAACCATGCGACCAGTTTTTCCAAAAGACGTTTAAGAATTCCAAAACTTTTGGTCCATTTCTCCTTTTGTAATATCTATCCTGAGACACACTATACAGTGTGTTTACATAGGTTGGCGTCATATGGGAAACTTTCTTATTATTGATTTTACGAAAAAATATTTGTATAAAAGTTCTGCATGGACTAAAACCCAAAAAGTAACCATTAGATATCAAATTTGTTTAGTCCTTTACAAAATAGAGGTAGAAGTAAAGTACCTACCTCTATTTTGTCTAAAATCGCAAATTATTATATCAAAAAATGTTTAGAATTAAAAATTACTTCTAAATATGCATTGTAGTTCATTTCTTAAAATATATATATATATATATATATATATATATATATATATATATATATATATATATATATATATATATATATATATATATGATTTTTTTCTGCGCTAATGGTCAAAATTTAGGTTTGTACATTAGTGTATCACATTTCGTGAATAGCTTTGTTCGCGGGTCTAGTAATGAACCGATTCTGAACCAGAACCGAACTGGTTTAGAATTGTTTTAAAGCGCATGTCTAGTTATTTATTAGTTCGGAATTTTTATTTACCGCGAACGATTTTCTATACAGCTGAGGATGTATTGTAACCTAGCCTTTTGGTTAGGATTTTTCATGGTTAAATTGGATACTATACAAAAAAATTAATTTAAACAAAAAGGTAAATTGTTATACTGTCGAATGCCACTCGAGGTCTCTCGGCGGAAGACGAGGGATTCCCTGCCTCGTCTCGTTTTTCACATAAGTACCTATGTGTATTTAACTAACGATAAAATTCAAACAACAAGAAATGGTAAAATCTTGTAATATTGTCTATATTTTTTAATTAAATATTTATTTATTTTATTGCATACATACATTCATACGGAATACAATTAAAAATCATTTGTTTATATACGCTTAGAATCACAAAAATATAAAAAAATATTCAACAGGTATATTAACCCGCATAAAAGTGGCAAAAACAAATAAACTGTAATACAACGGTTTATTTCTGTACCACAAAAACAGAAAACAGCTGACCATGTCGACAATACGCATGAAATTCCGAACTGAACTTTTAGTTCCAACAAAAATCTCAGGACTGCTAATCAGGTTACGAACCGGTAACGAACTGATTCCATTGTAACCCGCGAACACAGAACTGTTACTAAAAATTCAGGATTTTACTAACCGCGAACGCTGCTTTTTCACTGCGCATGCGAATAGTCCCAGAACCGGTTCAGAATCGAACCCGCGAACAAAGCTATTATAAATGTTATAGGACAGTTTAAAATAAACTTTTAAAATAACTGTTATTAAACAAAAAGTATATATAAAATGCACTAATGTACAAACTTAAATTTTCTCGATTTTCCCAGAAAAAAATCAAAATATTTTTTTTGAAATAAACTAAATTGCCTATTTAGAATAATTTTTAATTTTAAACATTTTCTCTTTATAACCATTTGCAATTTTAGTCAAAACTCTTAAGCAAAAATTATATTTTTGACTAAAAGTCGTAGTCGACTAACACAATTTGACATCTGATGATTGTATTTTAGGTTTTGACCAACCAGAACTTTTTATAAGGAACAACTGTTTTCGTTAAATTAATGATAAAAAACGTTTCCTATATGACGCCAACTTACGTAGACACACTGTATATAAAAGAAAAAAACAAACAATGGTAACAATGCAAATAATGCATTTCTGCAGTTCAACTGAAAAGAATAAATAAATGCGACATTCACAAGACCTTAATCCAAATGCAAACTACATTAAACCAAACTCGAGCCATTTCTGGACTATGTACTCTGTATAATCTGCATCCGTATGTTAGAGATTAAATTTAATTCCAAGTTAGTGTGTATGAACGTCTAATGCATACATTTATTTGTACAAATTAATGTTTTGATTTATACTGGTTATATACGCGCAAATGTATACATAACATGTTAAGGTAAATTTTATCTAGACACGCGGCACCGTGTCAAGCCAAGTTGGTTGGTTCGTTTATTTATTCTTGGCTCTGGTCCCTTTCGGTTCAATTTAGCAGCACATTCGGGGGAAAATCTGGATAGTCGAGCTCTGTAGCTCCCAAAAAATTCCGGAATCTTTAACTATTTATTTATATATTATTTTCCGCCATTGGAAAACACCTCGTGCAGCACGCCAAACAGGAAACATCAGGCTAAGTCTTTTCAAATTCAGCTAGTGAGTTTCCTATCTTCCTCGGGGCACCAGAACGTCTTCTACAGAGTATAGAAGGAACAGTTCAAAAATGTAAATTCGGTGCTCTTTGATAAGAAAAAAAATCACAAAAAGTTTAAAGCAAATAAATCGGCATGCTTGTCTTCGCGGCCGCCTTTGCTATATTTCTTTTATGATATGCCGGTTGATGCAGCTGGTCATCGCACTATGGGATAGAAATTAATTTTTTGGTCAAAATTCTTAAACTTACCAATCTAACTTAAAATGAGGTGCTTTTACTGGAAAAAAATTATAAATTATTACAAATGCTTTTTGGAAACCTAACTTATTATATGTTATTATAAATTTACACCCCCTTAACATTATTATTTTTCTCGTTATTTTTTATTGTACAAAATAAACTAAAATGTAATAGAGATACATCTTCCCAACTTTTTTATTTTTTAACGTATAAAATAAATAAAAAAACACTCTTTTGTTGGGTAGATTCTGTAGAATCCATATCTTTCATCAGAATGCTTTTAGGATATACGGTGTAGGACAAAACATATTAAATTTTAAAATGAAATACCTTGTAAATTATAAAAAAATCTTGTATCTGTCCTTACACTCAGAAGTAGCAAAAAGTAGAAAGGCAATTGTAAGTACAAAAACTGATAAAGAAAAAAGGTAAAAAAATCTTTGAAAAAAGTAGCGAGACTGCATCGGAAACACAACAATACCTCTTATTATTTAAACTCTTTTACTTTTTTAGTAAACAAGGCTAAAAATAAACTAAGTAGATTAAATGTTGTATATTTATGTTTACTTATAATGCATTTTCAAGTTTCTTATTACCCCAATAGAAGTCGTCATATTCTTTTATAATTTTGCGTACATGTAGTTAGGAGTATCTACTTTGAAATACACAGCATGAGCCATTAAAATTTCAAATTTGCTTTTTGGCCAAAATAATGGATTTCTATCCCATAGTGTATCGGCGCGTCGCTGTAAAGGATAGCGGTGCCTTTCTATAAAATAGTCCGATTGCAGGCGGCCTTTTTATGTTTTTTGTATTATTTTCATTTGCGCTTTTAAAATGTTCTTAATATACACACTGTATATAAAAAAATAGAGCGGCACCGTGTTA